>CAWUFW010025791.1:0-40286 GCA_963921515.1 Calotriton arnoldi
GTAATGGGCCTTGTAATTATGTTAAAAATTCAAATGCAAATATATTTAATATTAAAAAATTAAAAAACATATTATAATGTTAAATACATATAACAAATAGCTACAAATATTATATTAAATAAAAAATAAAAATAATTTCCAAACAAATAAATATTTTTAATTAAAAATTATTTTGTAACAAACACAGTAATTATTACATACATTTACTTTTTTTATTTCCTACCCTATAACACCACACAATTCAGAACCCACATCTAAATAAAATAAAAAAATTACTTATTCAACTAACATAATTAATTACCAATTCAAGAAATATTATTAATTAAAAAACAAATTAAAACTCATAAAAAATTATTTAACTTTCCACACTTTACCCCTATAATTCCCAGAGCCCACAGCTAACATTAAACTGTAAAAAACTTAATTACACATTAAGCTTATTTTCAATTAAAAACGAATAGAATTTAACAACTAATTATACAGTAAGTAAAATTAATTTACTTCCCCACTGTACCCCTATAACAATAAAACCCACACACACAAAAATATAAACAAATACCCTAATTAAAGATAAATTAACTAATTAATATTAATGAGCAACAATTTGTTTAATTATTTAAACAAAAATTACTTCCCACCCTTTACCCCTATAAACCCCACAACCCACACCTAAAATTAATTACACAATTTCCATATTTAATTTTCAATCATTAATTCATTAATGTTAATTAACAGCTAATTATTAATTAATTAAACATAAATTACTTCCCACCCTTTACCCCATAAACCTCACAACACACACCTAAAAAAATCACAAAATTACCATAATTAATTATCAATTAATTAGGTCATATAAATGAACAACTAATGATTAATTATTTAAACATAAATTACTTCTTACCCTTTACCCCTTTAAACCCAACAACCAGCGCCTGCAATTAATATTAATTACACAATTTCCGTCATTAATTTTCTCTCAATTAATTAATATTAATTAAGAATGAATTATTAATTAATTAAAAATAAATTACTTCCGACCCTTTACCCCATAAACTCCAAAACCCATATCTAAACAAAATCACAATTACCATAATTATTTATCAATTAATTAGTTCATATAAATTAACAAACGAATTATTAATTACTTAAACATAGATTACTTCCCACCCTTTACCCCTATAAACCCTACAACTCGCACCTAAAATTTATAACACAATTTTCATAATTAATTTTCAAAAAATACATTAATATAAATTAACAAATAATTATTAATTAATCAAAAATAAATAGATTCCCACCCTTTACGCCTATAAACCCCAAAATCTGCACCTAAAAGAAATTACACAATTACCATAATCAATGATCAATTAATTAATTAATATTAATTAACAACCAATTAATGATTATTTACAAATAAATTACTTCCCACAATTCACGCTATAAAATCTAAATTAAATAAATAAAAAATAATCATTAATTTATTATAATTAAATTACTTCCCACCCTATTCCTCTATGAACCCACAACCCGCTACGGAACTAAAAATGCAAAATGTAATTAAAATAAAATTCATAACTACTAAATAGTTAACACATATATTAAAAAACATAAACACATACATTTAAAATATAAACAAAAATATGTAACACTAATTTAAAAATCGATATTTTAAACATCTATATTTTTGCAAACATTGCAAATATTAATGACTTCTATATTTAAAAAAACAACATTTCTTACTTTAAATTCGATATTCTTGACCACGATATTATTGCTGTTGATATTTCTGATTCACGATATTTCCAACTCGATATTTGTGTAAGTCGACATTTCCAACTCGATATTCTGTCTCAGCACTGGATTAAGGGGGCCCCCAGACTTACCACTGGCTTGGCAAGTGGCATAGGAGCGACAAAACTCCTTTGTGTCCTCAAACATATGGGGACAGTGAAAGTGAGGGGCAAGCCTATCCCAAGTCTTGCTTTGCCCTAAGTGTCCTGCCAGAGGAATATCATGTGCAAGGGTGAGTAGGAAATCTCTAAATTTCTGTGGTATAACCATACTCCTGGTGGGACTAGGCTTGGGATCTCTACCCTCTGAATAAAGAAGCCCTTCATCCCAATAGATCCTATGGGACCCACTGATATTCCCTGAGGCCTCAGCAGCTGCTTGCTGTCTGAAGGGATCAAGAGAGGGGCAGGTTTGCTGTTCCAAACTCATATCTGCTCTGGAAGGGCCCACTGCCCCCAAGAACTCAACCTGATCAGGCTCAAGTTCATCTGGGGCAGTTTCTTCACAGAGGCTAAGATCATCTCCCTCAATAAATTGATCCTCACTCTGAATCTGGGGAAAGGCACAGCCTTACCCTTCCTGCTCCTTCTTTAGGAAGGCACCTGGTCGATTGTTCCAGAATCCAGGGCCTGTTCAGGATAGAGATGCTTGGCTTGTGAACTAGTCACAGCAAACATCCTTGCAGAAATGCCCAACGTTTCTGCATGAGTCCTTAGCTGCGACTCTACCTCGGCCCAGCTGAAATTTCCAAATCATTGCCCAACAAACAATCTACAGGTAGATCTGAAGATACCACCACCCTTTAAGGTCCAGTTATCCCTCCCCAGCTGAGATTCACAACTGCCAAGGAATGGTCAGTCCTGACATTGCTAGCATTGGTCACTTGGTACATTAGTCCAAGTATGATCTGGTCAGGAGACACAAGATTCTCTGTCACCATAGTGACACTAGCACTGGTGTCCCTGTAGGCCATGGCCTCTTTTCCATTTATCAAAGACTGCTGCCTGCACTTGCTCAAGTTAGTGGGACTTACCAATAAGTCTATGCCACCATCACAGACCAACACAGCCTGAGCTGGAGTTCTGGCTATATCAGAACCGATCTCAGAACCCAAGGCTAACCCCACTAATCCCTTGTTTCCTGTACCACCACTTGTACTTGTGCTATGGGGAGAAGTTGCCTTAGGGGCAGTGGTATTAGGAGTAGTCTCCTTGGCTTTTGGACAATCCGCATCTTTTGTCCAATGGGTTTTAACCTTACAAAAATAACACCAAGGTTTCTTCTTGCCTTTCTTGCCTTCTTGCCTTTCTTGGATGTTTGTGACCCCCCCCCGATGCAGGTTTTTGGGGCCTTGGAAAGACTCTTTTTATCTTTGCCCTTGTCCCCCGCCCTTATCCTGGGATTTTAAAGGATCCTGTTTCTTCTCGTTACCACCATTGCTCTGACTTTTCTGCTTAATCCTGGTTCTGACCCATTTATCTGCCTTCTTTCCCATTCTTGGGGAGAAGTCAGATCTGAGTCCACCAGGTACTGATGCAAAAGCTGGTTTAAATTGTACAATCCTAAGTAGTCATGCACTTTGCTGCCATGCAACCAACCTTCCAGGGCCTTAATGGCACAATCCACAAAATCTACCCAGTCCTGGTCTGTGCTTTCTGGTTGTCTCTGAACTTAATCCTGTATTGCTCAGTGGTTAAGCCAAACCCATCAATGAGAGCACTTTTTCAAAACTGAGTAATTATCAACATCCTCTTCTCTAACAGTGAGCAGCTTATCTCTACTATTGTCAGCAAAGGGGAGCCACAAGATAGCTGCCCACTGCTCTTGGGGGACCTTCTGAACTTTACAGGCCCTTTCTAAAGCAGTGATTCATTTGTGGATGTCATCCCCAACATGGTAGGGAGGGACTATCTTGCTCAGGTTCCTATGGTCATGAGAAGTTTCTCTAACTCTAGGGACACAGTTGCTGCTACCATGAGACTCTAATCCCAATTTCTTCCTAGCTCCCTGGACTTCTAGGGACTCCTTGTCAAGGGCCACCCACTCTTCCCTGAGTCTAAGTTTAGCTTTCTCAAGTTCAAGAAGTTGGTATTCCCTATCAAAAGAGTTGTCCCTCTTACTAGATATGGAGGTCCCTACTTAACGTCCTGAGACATTGGATTCCCTTGAGGAGGATCTAGACCTCCTAGGTCTACTCTGCACTCTCCCAGGAGGAACAAAGGGGGCACCATTTGGGCCACTTGTAGTATCTTCTGGGAGATCTGAGTTATCCAGGTGGGAGACATTTGGCTCCTCCTGGTCAGGGTTTGATTCAAGGTCAGAGAGGGGCTCCCCTCCTGGCCTATCTTCATTCTCATGCCCACCCATTTTCTCCTGCTCATATTAACCACTAGTTTTCTGGAGGTCATCTAACAGTAATGCCTCTAAGAGGCGTTGGGTGATGCACCTTTCCCTGTCTTCAGCTTTCTAGAGGCACACAGTGCTTTCAGTTCTTGGAACGAAGGTTCACTGTATCTAGCAGTCAGAGACCCACTGGCATCTCCTTTGTAGACATACTAAGTGTGGTAGGGTGTTGCACCTACCTAACCTAGTGGGAACCAAACTCTTTGAGGTTGGATAAAGGGTGTGCTAGACCCTTGACTTACCCAACCCTAAGTTCAGTAGAACTTACTATTCTAAGTTGTATTATATGTGCCTGCTTTTAGTGATAGGTTTTTTAATTAATCAACACAAAAATGTATCTGGTAAAACAATGCAGGCTTGAATCCCATCCACTGCACACCAATGTGAGAAGCTAGTCTGGTATATGATGTCCACTTATGTAAGTGTGCACCTTGCACCAGTCAAGACAACCCTTATGGTGATTGAAGAGGTCTTAGACAACCTTAGAAAGCTCTCTAAGTGGTAGCTGTGGAGAACAGCCTTCAGGCTTAGTCCAGAAGGAGTGTAAAGCAGCTTGATTTACCAGATTGCAATCTTATCCTATAGATGAAGTGAAAAAGAACCACACAAGGTATTTATAAAAATATGTATTTATTATAGAATACTCTTAAACACGTTTAGATATCTTCTACATGGAGATAAACATAATGCACACAATACTTTGTGTAGAAATACAGCAAATAGCACGAAATACACAGTGGGCACGGGGGTCGGGACCAAACCATATACTAAGAAAGTGGTATAAGAACCCGACTCGGGTCATGACAAGGTCCAGAGGATGTAGAAGTGCTGAGGACCCAAGGAACCACCCAAGGTGAGTAGATAGGAACCCCATGGAGAGCCTAGTGCAGTGTGGAAACACAACCGCGGTGCTCAGTACAGCTCTATGTGTAAGTTGCGGTTGGATTTTTAATAGAATAAGGATCTTTCCCAGTGAACCCTGAAGAAGCCCAGTGGAAGATAGAAGGTTGGAGAGCCACCCCACCCATGGATACCCTAGTACCCACATTACTTACACCAGGGAAGCCGGGTATATACGTGTGAAGTGGTGTCTGAAACGCCATCGAACCTAATGGAGGACTAAAGGAAGTGCCGCAGCTGAAGAAGAAGAAAGTGTCCGGTGGAATATGAAGGTGGATTCTAGATGAGAGGTACCTGCAAGCAGAGGGGACCGAGTCTATGTCACTCACTCAGTCGGGTGTTGCAGAATGGGTGACGATGACCTTGACTCTGCAGCTGTGAAGACCAGGCGATGCTGAGGAAGATCAGGACACATGCACACGCTGTCCTATGATAGATGTGGAGTGCTGAGAGATCGGTGTCTGGTGGGAGCACCAACAAGCCTTGGCAAATGCAACCAATGCAGGATTTGAAAGAAGAACAACGTCCGGGCCAGCAAGGTCCAGGGGACTCACCACAAGCAGGGGAGTCAGGGCAGTCCCCAAGCAATCAGGGGAGCCCAAAAGAAACAGATGTGACCCTCAAATGCACCCACAGGACGGAAGCACTGAGTCGCAAGAGGACCTCAAGCAGATCACCAAAAGATGCAGGCCACGATGCACACGATGTGGTATGGCTGAAGGTTCTGGTCACTGGAGGTGTTCGAGGTTGGGGCTACTTGGAGCCCGAAGATCTTATTGGAAGGAAGCCAAGCAGCCTTTGCAACTGCAAGTTGAACGCAGTGGCACAGGGGTTCGGATTATTGCAACCTCCACGAGGATACTGGCCTCAAACTTGGTGAGAGTGCAGGGCAGGCCTCGGGAGCTGTGGAAAACCACCACCTCTATCAATAAAGAAAATGGAAGTGCATAGTAGTGGAAAGTCCAGTCAAGTTTATTTAATCAAAACCTTTATTTTCACTTTTTTCATCGCTTTTTTTTCCTTATTTACATATACTGTCCAGCCATCGCGTTTGTTCCATAAACAGTAGGAACTTCATCAGGGCTGGAAAACCTATCAACATAAAAAAATCAACAACAATGACAAAGCTGAAATATGACACAAACGGCACAAGACATGCGTAAAAATATTATATAGCCACATACATGTAAGATCATATCTCCACCCTAGACCATATGGATCCCTGAGTGGGAATAAGTGGAATGGAAACTGAAATTGCCTAAAGCTGGTCCTCTCTAATAGGCCATACTAAGAATAGCATATGCACATTTCAAAGTGTAAAGAGACACAAAAATACACATATATAGAAAAAACGTATAAAACATTGTTCCATAAAAATAAATATTCATGAAAAACAGTCACAGAAGGACAAGAAGACACCCAACCCTATCTATCCAGCGACCAAACGTAAGCATGCCTGCACAATTTATGAGGCAGCGAGTCACAACATGAAAAACCGGATACAAATGAAGAACAAAAATATGGCAACATCAACAGTGTTAGTTCTATATCACTATATGTGAACTTAATATCTGAGCAACCATAGGAATCCGTAAGTTTTATATTGCCCAGTGCAGTTGGAGACATTGCTGTTAATTGAGGATAACGGATAAACCAAGGGGTAAGGGGTGGATGTGAAAAGATAGTAAAAGAGAGAGACGTGCACAATGCGGATTTGGTGAGAGATGCATACAACTACCACATGTATTGCAGAACCTTACGGAGTCCGGAGGAGCTCAGGATCAGCAGACTTGTCTTCTTTGTTGTGGTGTCTGCGAATGCAGGGGAGTGACTCCTTCACTGCAGGGGAGATTCCTTCAGGTGTCTGATGCCCACAGGTCTTGGAAGATTCCTGTATGGTGCACAGGCACAGACAATGCAGCAAACTGGAAGGGAGAAGAAGTCGAGACCAAATGAAGTCCAGCGAAGTCCAGGGTGCCCAGACGGGAGTAGAAGAAGTCGTGTCTGATCTGAATCTCATCCTACGACCAATCTAGGGACCTACACCCAGGTAATCCCTTAATACCCTAGGGAAAGGGTAGAGATGATTCAGGGGACCCTCCCAGAGGAGGGTCTGGACAGGGGGGAGGGTACTCCCATTCCTTTGTCCAGTTTCGCTCAAGAGCAGGAGGCAACGGAGAGGTTTGAACTGGACTATGCACGGGGACATCAAGTATGCCCCTCATGCAGACTTAATGGCGCTGGCAAGCGCACCCACCCGGTCCCAAAATACACTAAATCCTGTCTGGGTGGTGGTCACACCTCCCTGTGACAGGATGCCTATTGTTCTTCCTTCCCCTGCTCAAGCTTGGCTCAGCAGCAGGAGGGCAGAAATGTGTCTTTGGTCGGCAGCAACAATTTTGTGCTGCCCAGGTCTAGCAGGTTGGCACCCGGTACACTGAGAGCCTAACGGAGGGCTCTTCCAGTGCTTTTAACCATACCTCCCACACCATTTACAGTGTGGGGCTATGATTCCAACATGTTTCATACCAACATGATAGGATTCGTTGCAGTTGTTTTCAAGATGCTCATTGTGTAATTACGCAGTCCCCCTCTATATGGTATATGGCTGCTTCACTGACAACCCAGTAGAATGGGACTCCGTAGGCTGTAGGGGTCTCCATCATGCAGGGGCACCCCTCTCACTTAGAGCCAAGCACCCTGCCTTCAGGATTGCAAAGGCCTGCTATAGGGTGACTTATAGATTTTAAGTGCAGTGACCCTAGATATAGGAAACTTATATGTTTAGTAAGTTGTGCTATCACCAGCTTGCACAGGCTGCAATGGCAGGCATGTAGTACCATTTTGAATGGTCTCCCATGGGTGGCATAATGCATGCTTCAGCCCATGGGGGATCTTTGGTGTACCTATGCCCTGGGTACCTTAGTACCATATATAAGGGCCTTATAATGGTACCCCAGTATCCTAGAATGTACCTAAGTACTGAACACAACAATTTAGGGGAGAAAGCAGATAGACGGGGGTCCTGATTTGTAGGATCCCAGTCAGACTAGTCAGTAACAGCCTAGCACCAGGCAAAAAGTGGGGGTAACCATAGAAGCAGATTCTACTTTCCTACAGCGCTACTGAATAAATGTTAAAATATAGATAATAATATTAACATAAATCTTGAATACATCTGGCCATCACTATTAGAACCAGATCAGTCAAGTTTTTAAATCAATGAGCAATATATATATAATTTAGCCTTAAATCACAGTGACATTATCATGACAGAAAATTGACAAATGCTCTTTATAAATATAAATAAATCTTGGATGAAAACTAACTTTGGCCCCAACATTCATAAATACATACTGGCTAATTCTTGTCTGCCCTTTTACCACAATCAAAGTTAAAAGCACAAGAAGTCAACAGATAGAACTAACTCATGTCCTCTTTCTCCAACCATATTCGCTTTGGCCATGGAAGCTGTGGTCCAAAATATAAATACAAATCCTGAGATAGAGAGAGTGATAGCAGATTTGACTACTTTCAAAGTGGCTTAATATGTAGAGGATATCCTGTGTTGCATGGCTGACCCTGAACATTCAATACTGGCATTGACAAAAGAACTAAAACTTTTTTCTCTGGTCTCTGGATGTGAGATACATTACTCCAAGTTGACAGGGCAAGTTTATTGTGAAAATTCCACGAGCCCTCATAGACATTATAAAGACATGCACATTTACTCTCAGTGCCGGCCCTTGGATTTCTTGGACATAAATTTCCCCAAAAACTTGATAAACTTCATAACATTATATTCCCCCATTATCGGATACATTTTTTTAAAGATTTGCTTTGCTGGGGCAAATTAGAAATTTCTTGACTCAGGCTGCACAGCCAATATAACAAAAATTGGCAAAGTCAATAGCCCTCCTCTTTTTATTAATAGACTTTGGAGCAGTGAATAAAAAAACATTACTCTTGGGAGAAAGTACTTTTCTGAAAGCAAATGGCAGCTGCATGGCCACACAAATTAATCAAAATATAATTTTTAAAGACTACTAGGATTGGGTTAGGAATGATGGAATGATTGAGAGTGTGAGGGGAAAGTAATGAGGAGTGGGCCTGGTGAGCAACAGACAAACGTGGGGCAATGGAACAATAAGTAAAGAAAATCCAGGGAGGGTAAAGGACAGGGTGGAGAAAGGAGGAAGCTATACCAAGCGCGTTTGGTAGGAGCTGGGTATGGAACATGAGAATCAGCATGAGGGACAGATCAAGTAGGGAAAGGAGGGAGTTACACAAAGCGTGCAGGTGTTTGAATGGGGAGCAGCACAAAAAAAAGAGAGCTAGAAATCATGCATGTTCTCATAGAGATAAATTCTCCATTTTGCAGCACAAATAGAAAAAGGAAAACACCTCTTAGGATTGTTTTTGTGCAGGAAGGTGTCCCTTCCTGCAGAAAAACAATCCTACATGAAATGGAGGCACCCTTGCCCCATGGTACAAGGGTGCCTACATTGGAGCAAAGTTGCTAAAAGGCACCAGAGCAGGGAGAAAGGACCGGAATGCAACGTATTGCATAAATACATTGCATTCCTGCCCTTTCATTATTTAATTTTTTTCATAGTTCTACTATAGCACAAACCTGACCCGAAGGTATCGGGTATCATAGCGCTTTACATGAGCACCAGATGTGTTAAACAAGGACACATTCATTTTTTATTTGCAACGGGAGATTAAGTGCTTTGCCCAGAATCACAGAATGTTGAGTGCCCTTGCTGAGACTCGAACCCGGTTCCCCAGATTAGAGATCGACCGCCCTAGCCGTTAGGGCAGCACAGTGATATGGCTTGCTGCACTGCCCTATGTCAAATTCCCATAAATGAGGCCCATAGTATATACATCTCTAGTTCTACAGTGAATACACGTCAGTACTGAATTCAAGTATCACACTTTACATTAGTAACATTATTACACATAGAGCATATGGTGCTAAGTGCATGTATATATTGCATATTTGTGACTTGTATGGGTGGAGCCATAATTACTGTGCTCCAATTCCACCTCTGATGGTGATTCAAGCATGAGGAATACAATACAAGCATCACATCAAGATATAGATCTCTTATCACATGACCAAATGCAATCTAGTGGTTTTCATCCAAGAGTCAAGAAGCACCTGTAGGCGGCGTGAGAAGAGATGGAGGTACAATAAAACCCCAGAAGCCCATGCATCCTTCAAAGCAGCCACCACCACCACACACCACCACCTCATCAAAATCACAAAGAAAACAGCCCTCCAAGACAGAATTAACGCCAGCGCACACAACAGCAAAGAACTCTTTGCCATCATTTAAGGGTTCGCCAAGCCCAACAGTGAGACCACAGATGTCCCACCCTCCCAAGACCCCTGCAACAAACTTGGCACCTTCTTCCACCTCAAGATCAAGCAGATCTATGACGTCTTCGATGCCCAGGGCCACCCCACTGCCTCCGACACCACCACAACCAATACCCCCGCCCCCAGCAGATCCTGCTCAACTCGATCCTGTTCACCACGGATGACACACTCAAGACTATGAAGAGCATTCACTCAGAGCCCCATCAGATCCCTGTCTGCACCACATCTTCCACAGAGCCACCACCGCCATCACACCTGAGCTACCCTGAACCATCAACTGCTCGATTGAAACCTCCACCTCCCCAATGACTGGAAACATTCCAAGATCAACCCCCTGCTGAAGAAGCATTCCACGGACTCGACGGACCTCAAGAATTTCAGGCCCATATCACTGCTACCCTTCCCAGCCAAGGTAATCGAAAAAGCCATCAACGCTGAGCTTGTCGAGCTCATTGAAGCCAACCACATCCTGGCCATCTCCCAATCCAGTTTCCGAAGCATCCACAGCACAGAGACTGCCCTCCTTGCCACCACTGACGATATCTGCTCCCTCCATGACTAGGGCAAAAACGCAGCCCTCATCCTCCTGGACCTTGCAGTGGCCTTCGACACTGTCTCCCACCGTACCCTAAGCACAAGACTCCATGATGCCGGCATCGGGGACAAGGCCCTGGACTGGATTTGCTGCTTCCTCACCGGCTGAACACACGGGTCAGAGTACCACCGAACCTCTCAGAACCTACAGAGATCAACTGCGTAGTGCCCCACGCTCCTCCCTTAGCCCCATCCTCTTCAACATCTACATGGCCCCAAACACAACCATCATCAGAAACCATGGACCTCACTCACTAACCGCTCGACACGGAATGGCAACACTTCTGTGACCATTTACATGAATGGCACAGTTCTGATTCAATCCAACAATGAGAATCTAGAGGCCTTTGACCTCCTCTCTTCCCTCGATGCGAATCACCCCCTTGCACAAGCCCATTCCCTCCCTGCCCTACTCCGTACCCCTGGCCAGTCCTCCCTGCCAGGAGAGACGATCCAACCACCCCCACGCCTGTTACCAGAACAACCATCCTGCCTACACAAGTCACCTCCCTGCACCCCCTGCCCCCATGAATCAAGAGCTACAACCTCCCGCCCAATGCCACCCTCATCCTCCCTCCCCTGATCACTCCAACTCTCAAGCTAGGAACGATCCTCACCTGCAATCACAGACCTCCTGAGACACCTCACCCCTGCCACGGACAATTGGTCGGCGATAGCGCATCACAACCCACTGTGCTCCCTGCCCACGGTCCCTAATACGGTCAGCTCCTACACCAACAGGCCCTCCAACACTGACATCCCCACCTCCTCCTGAGATGCCCCTGCCCAAGCCGCCCCTACCCCCACCACGGGAAACATGGAGCAGCGCTCTAGCCCTCCTAGAAAGACAGCTAGAACTGATAACCCTGGGCCTGAGCGAAACAACCTCGACCTGGCCCGAAAGACTAGGCTCACTCCGCAACGGACTCCCACTCCGACCAACTCCACCCATCTAAAACCGAACAACGTGCCACGCCTGAGTGAGCTCCCAACCACCCCTGAGACCCTAACACAGAGACCCAAAGAAACCAATACAGAGTACCGAACCCAGAGACCTAGAAGAACCAAAGCAGCCATGTCCTCCTAAGGAGGCGGCGGAGCTATCTTTATCCTACGACTCTCCCCATAAAGCCTCCCCTAAAGCCAAGATCCAAGTGATCACCGGTTTTGGAAGGGACCACCGCACCCTGAATTCACCAAGACCCCCGGCCCTCCTTACTGCCATACCCAGAGCCTCCCCCGTAAAGAAACTCACCAAAGAGGAGTACACTACCAACTGCATGCTCATAAACTGTAGATCAGCCTCCAAACATGCAACAGAATTAGCAGAAACCGTCCTCTCCCATAACATAGACATCACGTTCATCACCGAGACATGGCTAAACGAGTTCTCTGCACCAAGCCTAGATATGTTGGTGCCCCCAGGCTTCTCTATCATCAACAAGGACAGAAAAGACCAAAGAGGTGGAGGCATAGCAATCATACATAAGAACAACATTGCCATTGTATAAATGGACACCTTCAATTACAGCACCATCGAATGTCTTACCGCCAACATCAAGACAAATGACAATAGAGCAATTCTCTGCCATTTTCTATATCATCCCCCAGGCAACACCTCTGCATTCGGGGAACACTTGGCTGACCTGATTGCTCATTGCTCACTCGGTGACTCAAACAACCTAATTCTCGGTGACCTCAACCTAAGTTGGAATGAGGCTAACAATTCGCTAATTCAAACCCTAAACAATCTTCTTCAGGACAACAATCTGACCCAATTCTGCTCAGAAGAAACGCACAAGAAAGGAGCAACCCTCAATGATGAACTGGGTCACAGAGGAAAACATGGCGGCCGGCTAGAGGCAGGTCGCGGGTGAACTGGGAGGCGTGCAGCAGGGGTTTGGCGTTTTTTGGTGATGAGAGCGGGAGCCACGATTGATTGCGGCAGGTAACGGGACCGTAACAAAGGCAGCAGCAGCAAGAGAGTGTTTTGGCTGGAGACGCGCAAATCTTACCATATATTATACGGTTCTGCTTGGAGCAGCTAGGAGCATCGGAGCGGTAACGTTCTCAGGCGGCCAGGTGAGGAGAGCAACCGCGGCTCATTGAATCCTTGCAGCTGGAGGTAGGAGGTATCCTGAGTAGAGAGCAACCACGGCAGAGCAGCCATGGCTGAGAGTGGCTCTGGAGCTGCGCAGGGGGCGTCGGGCAGCTGCAAGGGTTCTCTTCCAGGGAAACGGTGGAGGAGCCATCAGAAGTGTGGAGGTGAGAGAGGGGGTCGAAAACAGCAAGCTCTCGCAGGATCACTCTGTTTCTGGCATAACAGAGGTACAATTACATGCACTAGCGGTGTCTTTATCCACAGAGGCCCCAGATTTGAGGACAAATGGTAAGGAAAAATGAGCTATAATTAACAAAGCAAGTACAGAAAGTGCGGGAAGGGGCAATGGTACTGATTTGAAAACTACTGCAAAGGGAATCTCCAGATACGCGTTGAGGAGTGTGGGTAAGGGAGCAGGTTGGAAATCCCCGAGCTGCAGAAGAATACTTCTAAATGTGCTAAAGAGCAGGGTGTGAGTAGGAAAGAAGTAAAGGAAGTAAAACCTAGGGAGGAGTATTGAGTAATGAAGGCACAGTTCGGAAAAAAAATCGAAAGAGAGGTAGTGCCGAGCATAAGATCAAAGTGACCCCCTCTCTAAGGACTTACTTTAAAGTAATACCAAAAACCCTAGTGTTAAGGGGTAATCCTGCAATGGCGGCAATTGAGTCTCACCCCACTCAACAACACCAATCAGTAGGAGACGGGACTATAAGTGGAGGTCCAAATCTGGGGGAATGGACAGAGCATTTGAGCCCAAATCGCTTTCAGGTGTTGGCCTCGGAGATGGGGGGAGTAGATGAGTCTCCGGAGGGAGAAGTTTCTCCAAATGCCAGTATGGGATTTTTAGATCAGTCCCCCTTGATTTACAGGGGAGATCCCGAAATAACAAAGCGAGCCAGTTTGAGCAAATGTCTGGGCACCATTCTAGGGTTGCGCAGAAAGAGGCGGGCAATGTCGGTATAAACTAAGGGTGGGCGGCAAATTCCGTTCCGCTCGCGGAACTTGCGAGAATTTCGGCATTTCCGCGTTCCGCGGCGGAACGGAATTTGGGTGCAAGAGAAAGCACTGAATCAGGTGCCCAAGTTGAAGCTCAAATTCTGTAACGCATTAATCAGCACAAAAAATTCGTCAGCAAGGTCGAGGCTAAGCAGGAGTGCTTTCTGCCCATATCTACCGTCAAACATTAGCTGTAATCCCTGATGGAGGTCTGTGCATCCTTGATTTTCTCGAGCGCAATCCCCGTGTAGGTCCAGTGACCAGGAGGTTCTTTCTCCTCATCTGCTGCTCATATCGTGGACTGACCCTTTATAAACAAGAGGCATGTGAACTCGCATGGAAGCCCCGCCCGTTTGGCCCCGCCCCACATACACTGGCGGTATGCAACGTCTTCCCGCCCTTTCCCCACTATGATGGACAGCTTACCCAAAGACCCCAGCACCTTTCCGGCGTGGTGGCAAAGTTACAGACACACAAGGTCACTGGAGACAATTCTTCTGGGCCTTTAGTCAGCTGTAGTGTAGGAAAGGCACTATACATTTACCCAACGAGGTAGCACTTACTGATTAGCCAGTAGAAAGTACTCCAGTTGAGTAGAGGTATTGCACAAAATGGTGGCATCTTCGTGGATAAATATGCAGGGCAGGATTCAACGGGCGCAGCAAAATCTCCGCGAGCACACGAAATTCCGCGTGCTCGTGGAGATTTCTTGCCGTTTCGCGGAATTTTGCGGAACGCAACTCCGCAAATTCCTCCCACCCCTAGTATAAACCCTGAGAATGGGGATCCCTCTATCAGTAGTTTGTTTGCCTCTCTCACGCTTGAGATTCGTAACAAATTTGAAACTTCAGAGCTGAATCAGAGAGAAATAAGGTCTGACGTGCGATGTCTTGGAGAAAAAAATAGATGATTTAAGTGGAAGGACTCTCATCTTTAGAAGCAGAAGTAAGAGACCTTAAAGTAGTGGTGCAAGTAAACAGAAAAGAGATAGAAGATCTGAAAGCAAGGGAGAGAGATCAGGATGAAAGAGTGGAGCGGCTGGAGAATTTCCAGAGGAGAAATAATTTGAAAATTTTAAGACTCCCTGAGGGTAAGGAAGGTAGTGATATCAAGAGTTTTGTGGTTCAATTGCTTAAAAAGGAGCTTCAGTTGGAGGAATCGGAAGATGAAATTGCCAAAGACATTCAAAGGATCCACAGAGACCTGTTTAGGCTAAATGCAAACAGATCTAAACCTAGGAGAATCTTAGTTAATTTCCTCTCGTATTCGTTGAAGGAAAAGATCCTGGCCAAGGCCCTGAAGAATAAATCGTTAGACCTGGACGGAGCAAAAATTGAAATAAGATTCCTGCGTAGTATCACCAATCTCCCCCAAAGTACACCACAGTGCCCTCTGCTCTATGAGCTTGGTAGAAAGTCCATATTAGAAATTGCAAAACTACGCCCTGTTCTATACTGGCGTAGATTGTGGACCACGCCGGAATTGAAGCCGTATGCATTGGGTTTTGTGGATATCATTAACTCTGATACTTTTCATAAGATAAGTTGGCTGCGGGGAGTTAGGGATTTACTTATAAGCATGGGTATGAATTCTCTCTGGTTGGAACCACTCTCAGCACGCTTTCCTTCAAAAAAAGCACTAAAAGAAAGGTACTGGGAGGTGGTGGTGCGTAACACCCAAAGATGTAGTGAATCATCCTCATTGACAGGTTTGTTTTTGAATTTTAAAGACTGCCCTATCTTCGAACCCTATTGGGACACCATAATTAAACCATTGGATAGAAAATTGTATTTCCAACTGAGGGTGGGTTCGCTGCCTCTTAAATCTTTTACATCTAGGTGGTCGAGCTTAGGTGATGATAAGTGTCCAGTTTGTTTATCAAATAGTGAAACGATTGCCCATATGCTATTTGTGTGCCCAGCTTATGCTGCGCCACGTCGGATTTGGTTGAAACCTACATGTAAAATGCTGGGCACGAGGAAGAGTGCGGAGGCAGAAAGGATAATACGTACTAGCACCCTATCGTATATCTCTATAGGAGTTGCAAAATGATTGGGGTGGGCGTGGGTAATAAGGTTAAACTCACAATAGTACAAGCAAATCTGACTGTTTAAAACATGATAGCCATAGATTGATTGATATAATGAATCCCATATTGCCCAGGCAGATGACTTATTTTATTGTTAAAATTAATTTGAAAGGAACTAATGAACTTATGATACTGTACAATTTTTTTATTGTGATTCCATTTTACTTGTTTTTTAAGGCAATTTTTTAACTAGATTTTAGCTGTATTCCGGACCAATCATGTATATATATGTAAAACGCTTTTATGACAAAGTGTCGAATAAAGCTTTTTGGAATGGAATGGAAATAAGATCGGATCTCTCAGTAGTAACATCTAACAGGCAATGGGAGCTGGGGAAAAGAATGGAGCCTTAAGAAAGTTGGGAGCTTCAGTTCAGTTGAAATTCCCAGCCCTACTTAAAGTGATGTTAAATAGCAAAATGCATTCTTTCCGATTTGTGGAGGAGGTTGATAAATTTATTGAGGAGCTCCAATCGGAGGCTTAGTAATAAGGTCCCTTTCAGTTACTTTATTGTGTATTTATTTGGTTATCTTCCTTTTGCACGCCTTGAGGTTCTCCCATAGGGCTTTTGCCATGGGAAGTTGGTTAAGGTTTTCCAAGGGTGGGGGGGTGGGTTGGGGGAGCACAGGGTGTGGAGCATAAGGGAAAAAACAAAAAAATACCTCAAATGTCTTGTTTGTCGCCAATTAGTCAGCTATGCCAGCTTTTTAGGGGATGTCCGGGAATAGGGCAAATGAGATAAAAGTCTTAGCATGGAATGTAAACGGGCTCCAGGTAAAGAGTAGAAGAGATAATTTAATGCAAAATGTGAAAGACTGCCCAGCACGAGTTATTATCTTGCTAGAGACACATCTCACAGAAGAGGAAAGCAGAAAGTTTCTTAAATCACAGAGGTGGGTTGCACATGCAGTTTACATGAAGCAGTCAATGGTTACGAAGGGGGTAGAATTACTGGTTAAGCAAGGAACAAATATCTCAGTAGAAAGAAGTGTCTCAAATATTGCAGGAAGATGGCTTTTAGCAAAGCAAACAATGTTTGGTCAGAACTATACTCTGGTGGGGTACTACGGACCAAATCAGGCTGAAACAGGTCCACTGGATGAGTTGGTTAATGAGCTTTTAGGTTTCCCGGATCAGATCATTATGGCAGGAGATTTTAACACCGTCTTGGACCATAAATTAGATAGATCCCAGCACAGCAGAGCGGCGTTTAATCCCAAAATGTCAGATAGGGTTCGATTGTTGATGGTCTCTTTGGTCTCTGTGACATATGGAGGTGCATGGCTGGGTCGCAATTTGGTTTTACTTATTACAACAAAAAGTATAACCAAAAATCTCGGATTGATTACTTTTTGATTGACAGGGTTCTAAAGGACGCTGTAGTGGAAGTTAAACATATTGGTGTACACCTGTCAGACCATTCAGCTATTCTCCTTCATTTGAGGTTAGGAGAAGGGAGTGTAAGTTCTAGGTGGACGCTAGACCGCACAATTTTACTGGAGGATGAGACTGTCGAGATTTTAAGAGAAGAGACCAAATAATTTTTTGAGAGTAATTTGGGCTCAGCCACGACTGGGACGGTCTGGGATGCTTATAAGGCCTATTTAAGAGGAAGACTAGGAACTTTAACGGCAGGGAAAAGGCGAGCTTACTATGGAAATGGTTTGGAATTAGAAGAGCAGATCCGGAAGCTGGAAGGGGTTTTGAGTAATTTAGGAAGATCGGAGGAAGGCGAGAGGGAGCTGGCCGAAATTATTAAGCTAAAGGCTGGTTTGTCGGGAGTTATAAGTGATAGAGTCAGAAAGAGGTGGGAGGCCAGCCAGTTGGCACATTTTGAGTACGGCGAAAGGTTGTAGTAAATTATTAGTGTGGAAGGCGAAGAGTGATCAAGTTAGAAACTTTATAAAAGAGATCAGCTGTGAAGAGACAGGGGTAGTGCTGAGTGACAGCCAAGGGATTAGTTTGGCTTTTTTCAGGCACTTTGGGAAAGTATATAAAGAAGATTTGGTCATAAATGAGGAGGATGTGTTGCCATGGCTGGAGCACATAGAACCTCTTCCCGAAGAGGCAATGGAGGAACTAAATGAGGAGATCAGGGCGGAGGAGCTTGAAGAGGTGATAAGGGGTGGCAAGCGGGGGAAGGCTCCAGGGCCAGATGGCCTTCCTCTTGAGGTATATAAAGCCTTGGCCAGTACTATAATTCCTATTTTTTTTTTTTTTGTCAAATTCTTTTTATTAATATATTTTGCACAGAATGTTATACAGCGTATGTTAGGCAGTCATAATACATGGAAAGAATTCGGTAGGTACAGATATCCGCATTAGTTGGCTAAAACAGAGGAACACAGTTTCATATAATCTCAATACCTTCCCCACCTTTGTATTGGGACTCGAGGTAACTACACCAGTATAGCACGTAGGTTCAAAGCGAACTCTTGTAGGGGGACCCCTTGTACCTCTCTCAGTCACAATCATAGAGGACAGTATATGTCGAAGGCACCTTAACGGCCCCTCGGCATCTAAAGGGCAGCTTCCTTGACTGCTGCTGTAGAGTAAAAAGAAATTAGAAAGAGAGACAGAAAGAAAACAAAGAACACCAAAAAAAAATAACCTAACAACAATATCGCCCAGGGAGGCTAGAGACTTTTGATTGTTAATATAGTAGGGGGTTGGCGATCAGCGTCAGATGGGGCGCCCCCGACCAGCGCGGAACGTCCTCTCCACCCGGTGAACAAGGGGGAGGGCCGGCCCAGCTCATGTTGTTTAGATCAGAAAGAGGTGTAAAGCTCTGAGTCGTGGGCTACAGGCAAATAGAGGCAAACTCTCCGATAAGTAGCTAACCAAGGGGCCCCAGATATAATCAAAACCCTTCCGGGAGTCATCAGCTATATCGGTTAGGCGCTCCATCGTCAGAGCTCTCCATAGGCGCGCGTGCCATTGGGTGAGTGAAGGGGCCTCGGGTTTCTTCCATGCCGCTGCTATAGCCATTTTTGCGGCACCCAAGCACACCCATAGGACCGATCGATCCGCATGCATCTGGTACTTGAGTAGCGGGTCTCGGAGGCCTAGGAGCACATGTTCTACAGAATCCCCTATAGGGTATCCCAGAATGAGCTTTATGTGGGCCAAGATTTCCTTCCAGAAGGTTTGGATAACCGGGCAATCCCACCAGATATGTTTAAAATCACCTAGGAGGCCACAACCCCTCCAGCAGCGATCGGAAGTGTTCGGGAAGATAGCATGTAATTTGTGAGGGTGAAGATACCAGTCATATAGTGTTTTATAGTGAGCTTCTCGGAGGTGCATTGATCTGTTGAATTTCCCTATGTCCCTATAGAGGGATTCCCATTGTTTTTCTGACGGTTGTGCTCCCAGCATGTTGCCCCAAAATGTTCTGTGTCGCTGTGTGCGGTGTGGTGTTAGTGTGAGCAGTAGCTTATATAAGAAGGAAATGCAACCTTTGGCCGTCATACCGGATTGAACACATTTTTCTATGGGGGAGTAATCCCTGGTGGCGGCTTGCCGTATCTGGGGTTGTTGAACCCAATGAATTAGCTGCGTGTAGTGAAAGCTTTCGGTGCGGGGGAGATGAAATTGGTTCATACAGTCGTGGAAGGAGCGTATTTTGTCCCCCTGAAACAGATCGGAGATCATTCGGCAGCCTCCCTTATTCCAGAGGTCAAAGGGTCCTTCCCGAAGAGCTGGGGGGAACTCTTTAGTGAAGTGGATGGGGGTATAGGGGGAGGGGAACGAAGTCATGGGGAGAGATTTGGTGACTGCGTCCCACACATGAAGAGTGGTAGAGGTAGGGACACTTAAATACGCATTTAGAGATCTATCTGATTTGTGTCTCCAAGGGAGGTCCCAGATAGTTCTGCCTGTCACCTGTCTATCTATGTGGAGCCACAGTTTGTCGGACTCTCACAGTGACCATTCGCTCAGCACCCGGAGTTGCGCCGCCCTATAGTATGTTAGAAAGTCCGGGAGGGCCAGGCCTCCCTTGTCCCGAGGTCTCGTCAGTAAATGATGGGACAGGCGCGCTCGCTGTCCTTGCCAGAGGAATTTAAGGAGCATAGATTTCAATTCAGGGAATAAAGTTCGGTCAGGGACAATGGGGAGACCCTGGAAGAGATAGAGGAGGCGGGGCAGTACGTTCATTTTAATTGTGTTGATCCTGCCTATCCACGAGAGATATGCAGCACTCCATTTTTTAAAATCAGTTTTTAGTTGGCGGAGGAGGGGCGGAAAATTAGCCTGATATAGGTCAGGGAGTTTGGGAGTGATTCGGACCCCAAGTACGTGATAGACTTTTTAGCCCAGTGAAAAGGAGAGGCCTCTTCAAGCACCACTTGAGTCCTCCGGGGTAAGGTCAAGTTCAGAAGAGATGATTTGGAGGGGTTTATTTTAAATCCTGAGACCGTCTCAAAATGTAGTAATTCCTGACTAATTGCTGGAAGGGAGACTGCAGGATTGGTGACCGGAAGAAGAATATCGTCCTCGAATAGGGCAATTTTGTGGTCGTCCGTCCCGAAGGGGATTCCGGTGATCGCCTGATTGGCGCGAATATGGGCTGCAAAAGGCTCTATGCTAAGGGCAAAAGTAGTGGGGATAATGGGCAGCCCTGTCTGGTCCCCCTTGTCAAATTAAAAAGTCCGAAGCCACTCCATTCACCACCACTCGTGATCTAGGTGCTCTAAAATTTGCCTAAACCATGTTTATAAAGGACTCACAGAAGCCAAATCGGGCGCAGAGAGAGCACTAGAAAAGACCAGTCAACTCGATCAAAGGCCTTCTCTGCGTCGAGTGATAGCAATGCTGCCGGGATTTGTTTCTTTTGGGCCTTATCAATGAGGTGGAAAATTCGTCGAAGGTTGTCATGCGTTTGTCGGCCCTTGATGAACCCCGATTGGTCGGCATGAATAAGATTAGGAAGTATGGTCTCGAGGCGGGTGGCAAGGATTTTGGAGTATAATTTGGCATCAAGATTGATTAGGGCAATGGGTCGGTATGAGGAGCAGCGTTGGGGGTCTTTCCCCTGCTTGAGAATGACAGAGATCAGAGCTTCTCCCATAGTTGGTGAAACAGCTTGTTGGAAGGCAATAGCATTAAATAAATGAGTCAAGTGGGGGCTGAGGTCGGTCGCGAATGTGCGATAAAACTGGGCTGTGAACCCGTCGGGCCCTGGTGCTTTGCGCAATTTAAGGGAGTCGATCGCTGCTTGGACCTCTTCTATAGTAATTGGCGCCCCTAAGCGGTCGTTGGTCGAGGCAGGGACCTGGGGGAGGGCTAGGTCAGCAAGGTAGTGCAGTTGGTCGCTCTCATTGAGGGCATCAGCCTGATAGAGTGTGTGGTAAAATGTGTGGAACGCCCGTGCTTTCCCTTCCTCACTTATGTAGGTCGTGCCCTGTTCATCCGTAATGTGTTTAATGAACTCTTTCTCTTGTTTAACCCGCAGTTGTTTAGCAAGCAGGGTCCCCACTTTGTCCCTCCCCTCGTAGCTCCGGGCTTGAAGTCTGAGAAGTGTTTTCTCAGCTCTGTTAGTGTATATGGCGTTGAGTTTCCCTCTGATGGCTGTAAGTTTCCGCAAGGAGGGGGCTGACGGTGTGGTTTTATGTGTTTTCTCAGCGTCAGCGAGCTGTTGTTCTAAGTCGAGGCGCTCCTTAGTCTGGAGCCTTCTAAGGGAGGTAGCTAGAGAGATGCAGTGGCCCCTGATGTGTGCCTTGAAAGCGTCCCAAGTTGTCGACGGGGAGGTGTCTGCCGGATCGTTAAGAGAGAAAAATCCTTGATTGCCTTGCGGAGCTCGTCTCGATGTAAGCGATCTCTGCCTAAAAAGTCAGGGTAATACCATCTGATCAAGTTGGAGCGTGGAGTCGGCCAGTCCAGGAGACAGGTCAATGGGGCATGGTCAGAAAGGGCCATGGGTAGAAGCAGGGAGTTCGTGACTGTGTGGATGAGTGATTGGCTTATGAAGGCATGGTCAATCCGTGAATATGATTTGTGCACATGGGAGAAGAATGTAAAATCTTTCGTTGTCGGATTGAGGCGGCGCCATACATCTATCAGTCCCAACTGTTGCATAGTAGTCTTAAGTGTAGCAGGGAATACCCCTCTCCCCGTTCTATGGCCATGTGAGGAATCCATTACGGGGTCCCAGACGAGGTTGAAATCTCCCAGAATAATTAGGTCCCCACTGCGAAGCTCACCAGTGTATCCAAAAAGTAGAGAGAAAGTCAGCCTGGCCATTGTTGGGGGCATAGATGGAGGCTATAGTGCAAGGCCTGCCCATCAGCGTGCCTTTGACCAAGATAAATCTGCCCTCTTTATCCTTCTGAGTGGCCTCATGTAAGAAGTGGGCTGAGGTGTGGAATATCAGAGCAACCCCGTTGCGTTTCGTATGATTAGTAGCCTGATATATGTGGGGAATCGTCTATGTTTGAGTCTACTCTCTTCCTCCCGCTTTATGTGGGTTTCCTGAACCGCTACTACCTGTGGGCAGTGGTCCCCCAGAAACTTCCAGAAGCGCTGTCGCTTATTAGGGGAATTAAGACCCCTGACGTTCCACGTGAAGAGCTTAACCCCCATGTCCCTTGCCCTGATCAAGTAAGCCTAGTCGAATCCCCCTCCCCCCCAGATCAAATGCCGCTCTCCCTGGGTAAAAGAAAAGAAAATACAAAAAGTCAAACATGTTAAGTAATACAGGTGATGAACCCTGTATGTAGTTTAATGCAGGACGAGACTCCTGCATCTGTAGGTAGTTGATGGGGTGAGACCAAACCCGCACCGAAAGGCCCGCTTTTTTAATAGAAGATCAACGTCCCATAAATTTGCAGGCAACTGGAAACATTAGAGGCGCTCTTAAGCAAATCTGTGGTCATAGTTCGAGCAGTCAGTTAACATTAAGAGCTAAAGAGCGCAGCCAAACACCGGGGCGCCCAGTGAGGCCAGTCCGCTGCGCCCGAAGAACCGCTTCACAGATATGGTTAGACAGGGGAGGTCCGTATAGTCCTCTCATGGCGTCTTCTTGCCCGAGGTCGATGCCACCTGTCAGGCTCCCTGATCGTCTTGTGTCTTCCTCCGCCGTCTGGAGCCATCTGCGATTGTCAGGCCTGTCCGTGGCGGTGAATAGGCAAGTCCCAATAGGTTCGCCGCTTCCTCTACTTCAGTGAAGTGGCGCTGCTTGTTGTCGTAGAAAAAGGCGAGACCGAAAGGGTAAGTCCATCTATATTTTATCTGTTTCTCACGTAGGGTAGTAGTGATAAGGCGAAACTGCTGACATCTCATCAATGTGGCCTGGGCAACATCCTGGAATAAGGTGCATGAGCTTCCTTGAAACTCGACCGTGTCCCGCCCCCGAGCCCTACGAATCACCAATTCTTTGGTTTTAAAGGAGGCGAATTTGGCCAAAATATCTCTTGGACGTTGTGCCTTGCCCTGTTGCACTGGACCAACTCCGTGGACTCGCTCTAGATGGATCGGTGGCCCGTCGTCTCCTATAATACTGGTGAAGAGGTCCATCATGATTTGCTCCAGGTTAGCCCCCTCACGTCCTTCCTCTAGGCCACGGACCCGGATATTTTCCCGTCTAGAACGGTTCTCTAAGTCCTCGCATTTCAGAAGGGCTGCGTTCAATTGAGCGGTGATGGCGTCGGAGCTGTCTTCAAGCGGTTGTAGTCGGTCTTCCAAGTTCTGGTATTTTGTTTCGAGGTCAAGGGCGCGGGTCCCCACCGAGTCCACATCAGCCCTGATATCGCTAAGTTTGAGGCTCATTTCTGATTTAAAGGCATCAAGAGAGGCGGTGATATCTGCTTGAAGTCTGCTTGAAGTCGCGCAGTGTTGCTAGTAGGTCGTCCCGAGTGAACGCCATTTCTCCCGTCGCTGGACTGCACCCCTGTTCTGCGCCGTCTGCTGCACCGGAGGCTCCAAAGTAGCTGGAGACTTTATTTGTTTGGGATTTTTGGGAGGTATATGGGCAGATGTGGGTTATCGTGGTTGTCCCAGGCCGTCTGCAGGACTGCTGCGACACGCAAAAGAACTACACTGTGCGTGCTGAGTGGGAGGCTCTCACTGGTTGGAGCTCCCTTTGTACCCTATTGTGCTCTCCTCCGCCTATCAGGAAGCTGTCAGCCGGGAGACTCCACAATGTTTTGGGCCCCTCAGAGATCCAGTGACAGGCCTGTGTTTGTCACGGGAGCCCAAGCCGCCATGTTAGGGTCAGGCACGAGGAGTCAGGCAGAGCCCAAGCAAGCCGGTCCAAAGCGCTTGAAAAGCCTTTGCGCTCTTCTCCAGGGCCCCTCAGGTACTCCCGCCACAGCGCAGTCCCCCGGGGGGCAGTGACAATGTCCCGATGAGCCCCCCAGGTCTGTGACGCTGAGTTAGGGTCAGGCGCACCCACCGAGAGCCGCTGGCCACCGGTACCTCCCAGCGCTCAATCTTGCCACCAGGGTTCCAAGTCGCTCGTGCCTGCACCTACTTATTCAGGGCATTAGTATGTTGCCTCCGTCGACAGCCACGCTCCGGGGAGATCTTCTGCGGCGGCCGCCAATTTGTCACGATCAGCAGCTCATCGGACCTCCACCCGTGTCACAAATCCCCGTATTCTACGGGACCGCCGATGTTGCTGGAAGTGGGGACCGCATCGGAGTTGAATGGAGGTAGTGGCTCCACTATGTAGCCCCAAGCGAGAGATTCGACTAGATCGTCAGTGGGCCGCCATGTTGGTTGAGAGGCAGCTCCTGGGCCCCAGTCGCATCCGAAGGGATCTATCGGACCTCCACGCGCCTCAGCGTGTCTCATGTAGGCGCTATCGGGCCGGCATCCGGTGTGTCACATAAGGTATGTGGGCACCCTGGGGGACATCTAATTGCTCGTGATAGCGAGCCACGGTGCGGGAGCCGAGCCGGTTCACGTCCATGCGGCCATGATGGTTGGCCACGCCCCCTATAGTTCCTATTTTAAGGCAACTTTTTAACGCAATATTTCTGACAGATACAGCCCTGCCTGAATCTTGGAAGGAGGCAATTATAACTCTAATTCCAAAGCCTGGGAAATCCCCCAAAAAAGTGGATTTGTATAGGCCCATTTCTCTGTTAAACGCAGACTACAAGCTGCTTGCAAAGGTTATGGCGGGGAGGCTAAATGGCTTTATGTCTCAGATGGTGAATGAAGACCAAAAGGGGTTTATAAGAGGAAGAGCACTGAAAGAGTTGACGTACTCATTGATTGGCTCTATAGATCTGGCAACTGCCTATGGTCTTCCCCTGGCAGTTATAGCGTTAGACACAGCCAAAGTGTTTGACCGTGTTAACTGGGCCTATTTGCAGAATGTGGTTAAACATTTTAACTTAGGTTCAAATTTCCGTAGAGTATTGAAAAGTATTTACGCTGCTCCGGAAGCCAGAGTGTTAGTTAATGGGGCTTTGACTCCGCCAGTGAAGATCATGAGAGGTACTAGGCAGGGGTGTCCCCTTTCTCCTCTCTTGTTTGTCCTTTATATTGAGCCATTGGCCAGGAAAATTAGGAGTAGTAGTGGTATCTTGCCGTTTGAGTTTAATGGTTGGACAAAGAAGGTTGGGCTATACGCAGATGATATTCTAATTTTTACAACTAACCTTCCACAAACCCTGAGGGTGGTGATGGAAATAACAACTGAGTTTGGCAAAATGTCAGGGTATGATATTAACAAAGATAAGACAGAAGTGATGAGTTGGAATATGGGGGCGATTGGGATTGATACTAAGAGCGAAATGAGATATCTGGGAGTTAAGATCATTCAGAATATTGCGGACCTCACTAAGGTAAATTTTGACCGGGTTAGAAAGGAGATTACGGGGTTGGATGCACCTTCCTTTAACTTTATTTGGCAGAGTGAACTTAGTAAAGATGATCGTGCTTCCAAAACTAACTTTCTTGTTTGATTCAACCCCCTTATCTTTTAGAAAGGAGTGGTTTGTTAAGTTAAAGAGTAATATAAGTTAGTTTATTTGGGCATCAAAAGAGGGCCGCGAATATCATGGCACAAACTCAGGAGGAGGTTGGTGAAGGGGGGTTTAGCGCTTCCAGATTTTTTGTTTTATTCCTGGGCCTTTTTACTAAAAAATGGTGGAATGCTACTGGACATCCCCTTAGATTCAGAGATAGGTAGGATGTTTAGAGTGCTGCTGACAAAGGAAAAGGGAGCTGACGTGAGTTTTATGTATAAATTTGCTGATCCGAAATACTTTAAGAAGGTCAGGCTTAAGATTCTAAGGGATATGGCGGAAATGTGGTTTAAAATCAGAAAGTTTTGGACGTACCATATTTTAGTTATTGGGCCCCGATCTGGGATGCACCAGGCTCTCCTGAATGGACAAAAGATTCATTGGCCTTACCTTTAAAAGAAGCGGCATTTTAAGATGGAAGCACTTGCTGTCGGAGGGTCAGATGGTTTCGTGGGGCTGGTGTGAGCAGGTAGTTGGCTCAACGCTTTCAAGGTTGAAATTCCTCCAGGTTCAAAGTTGGTTTGCGGCAATGGGTGTAACATTAGGAGATCCAAACAAATTTGAGGAAAAGCTTCTCTCTACTGCAGTGTTCAAAAAAGAAATCGCACTATGGTACTGGATGATCCTGGAGATGGAGGACTGTGTGTTTACCTTGCCGGTGGATCTGTGGGGAGGATGCTTGCCAGAGACCAAGCTGGAAGACCAATGGCAAGTATCTATGTCTATAATTTATAAAACAGTTAAACCTGCATATCTGAGGAAGAACCATCTTTTTACTGTGCATAGGGCGTACTGGACTCCACGAAGGCTCTCTAAATTTGGGTCAGGAAGAGTGGTGGTGTGTCCCAAGTACGGCAGTCAGAGTGCAGACGACTTACACATGTTTGTATACTGTCCTAAGTTACAGCTTTTTTGGGAGGCCATAAGTAAATACTGGCTAGCGCTTTAAACCTGCAGATTAAGGTAAGCGCTGTTTTGGTTATTTTTGGAAGTTTGGAATGCCAATGTATTGTCACTAAAGACTGTGCAAAATTGGTATTTTATGCTATGCTTTTAGTGCGTAGGGAGATATGTAAATTGTGGGTATCTCCGACACCTCCAACATTGGTGGATTGGTTGAAATCTATGAGTTATAGTGCTAATTTGGGTATTTCGGATCAGGGGAAAAGGAAATATGAATTTTGGACTCCCTTTGTATCTAGGGGAACTCTATGATTGGAGGAATTTGGCAAAAAATAATCGGTCCAATGATTAAGCCTTCTCTTGCCTCTGCTGTTATAGACTTCTCTGCGTGAGCAGAAGGACATGGGGAAGGGTCTGCGGTCGATAGAAGGAGGAGGTCACTTTGAAAGATGGCGGGGTGCTGTCTTGGGAGCTTTCACCTTATTACCCCTGCTACAGCGAATGAGGTTAGACAACCCAAGGTTGGCATCGGTAGAAGGACGAAGGGTGGAAACAAGGCAAATGAGGAAAAAAAAAAAGAAAGGAGCAACCTTAGATGCCATTATCGCTCAAAATGACACAGTGACGATCGACCACGCCCTCCCAGTGAACTGGTCCGACCACCACAGCATCCTATTCCATATCAACCAAAAGGCTCTACTCCATTCCACCCCACAAGACCCCCCAAATGGTCCATAAATCTATTGCAGATTCCCCTAGCGGACCTAGAGGAACGGATACGCTCGCTCCCCCCCAGCTCCTCTGATCACCTCTCCGCAACTGATATCACCTCGCATTACATCTCAAATATGCCCTCCATTCTGGATCAATTAGCCCCCCTGAAATAAAAAAAAAAACAGGAGCACTTCATCAAGATCATGGTTTAACACTGACATCAACTCCGAAAGGTGACAACTAAGAGCCACAGAGAGACTATGAGGAAGCAATCCTTCCGACATCCTCCGCGAGCAACTCAAATCAGCTCGCTGGAAGTATAAAAAACACATCCTGAACAACAAAAACCTCATTTTTTGGCACCGCGCTGGATAACGCTAAAAACAGGGCCAGTGAGCTCTTTAACATCATTAGACAACAAACCTCCAAAGCCGCTACCCCCTCAGTACAAGCTTCCAAAGAGCTCTGTGACAACTTCGCAAACTTCTCTGAGGACAAGATCAACAAGATTGAGCTCTCACTGGACATCAACATCACTCCCCTCAGCAAGATCATCTCGCCTGGGACCAAGAACATCACAGCCAAGCCCCCTTCAAAAGCCTGGAAATCTTTCATCCCTATACAGGAAGCTGAGATAGTCAACCTGATCTCCACATCCAAGCCCTCCTCACATGCTCTAGATCCTCTTCCTCCACAACTGACCAAAAAGCTTAAATTCTTCCTTGCCCCGCTCTGGTGCAAGATCATAAACAGCTCCCTGAGATCCGGAGTCGTCCCTGACTGTCTCAAAGTCGGGCAAGTCAAGCCACTGCTAAAAAAAACAGGCCTAGACACAAAAGATCTGAATAATTTCAGACCAGTTTCTAACTTACCGCTCCTATCCAAAACCCTAGAAAGATGCATGCTCCTGCAACTAACTCAACACCTGGATAGCATCAACCTCCTCGACGCCCACCAATCGGGTTTCAGAAAGGGCTGCAGCACAGAAACCACGATCCTCAACGTCATTGATGACATCCACAAATCACTGGATGCGGACAAATGCTGCCTGCTCATTCTCCTAGACCTATTGACAGCTTTTGATATGGTTGACCACAAACTCCTCATTAAGGCGCTTCAAGAAAGGGCAGGTGTAGATGAGGTGGTCCTACAATGGTTCTCCTCCTTCCTCCACAATCGCACCCAAAGAATAAAAATCAAAAATGTTGCTTCGACCTACACCCTGTCAGCAGGGGAGTCCCCCAAGGTTCTGTGCTCTCCCCGCAACTTTTCAACATTTACATGGAACCACTCACAACCCTACTCAGAAAAGCCAATATCCCCTTCCACCTGTATGCGGACGACACACAGGTCTACCTGGAAACCACCTCCAGTGATGACATTCAGAGACTTAATGACACGCTTAGAGAAGTCCAACACTGGCTGTCAAGTAACCATCTGAAACTTAATCAAGACAAGAATGAAATACTCCTCATCTCAAACAAAGAAGAGAATCCCCAAATTGCGGAATGGCTAAACGCGATTGATGCACTCAACGGAAACATCACCCTGGCGGACTCTGTAAAATCACTAGGCTTCACTCTAGACCCAAAACTGAACATGACCAAACACATTAAGAACTCCGCCAAGAGTGCCTTCCTCAACCTGAAGCTCCTAAACAAAATAAAGACTTTCATCCCCCCCAAGGACCTTAAACAAGCCCCCCACTCACTGGTTTTATCTAGATTAGACTACGGGATCGCAGCCCTCTCAGGCACATCAAAAGCACACCTTGCTCCCCTCAAAACAACGCTAAATGCAGCAGCTAGAATGGTCACAGGAGTGAAGAAATTCGACCATATCTCACCTGCACTCAGAGAACTAAAATGGCTCCCAGTTGAACTGTGGGCCAGCTTCAGAACAGCTTGCCTCACCCACAAAGCCCTTCACACAGGCAAACCTGAATACCTGGCCTCCAAACTCCAAAAAGTCGGTCAGACCAGGAACCTCCGGAGCTCGAACACTCTACTACTCATACCGCTGAAAGCATGCAAACAAAAAACCGCGGCCCGTCCTTTGCGGGCAACGTGCGCAAAATCTGGAACGCTATTCCCCCCACATCAGAACTATCCCCTCCTTCGCAAAATTCAAAGGACAGCTCAAAAATCTTTTCCTAGAACGTTCCCTATCGAAGGGACTTGAGCCACAGAAGCGCTGATGACTAGTCCCTGGATGGGAGCGTGACCCTAGACTATGTCACCAGGCGAAGGCACCTCAAGTCTTCATTGCCCCTTGGTTATTTAACCTGCTGAAACTCATTGTCCATGCTTGATACTTTCTTTGTGTTTTGTTATTTGTATTTGTGGTCTTTGGCAATGCGACTGATGTAAAGCGCTCCGATTCCCTCGGGTCTGGCCAGCACAATATAAAACTTCAAATAAATAAATGGACTCAACACCTCTTTCCTGTGCTGATGATACCCAGCTTATTCTCTCCCCTAGCAACAAACCCACAGTCGCCAATAACAACTTCCATGAAGGGATGAAAGCCATCGCAACCTGGGTGAGAGACAGCTGCCTCAAGCTCCACTCAGACAAGTCAGAAGTCTTCATCCTGGGATCCACACTCTCCACTTGGAACGAATCCTGGTGCCCCGCGGCAATGGGAACACCACCCACAGACCACGCATGCAACTTTGGCATCATACTGGACTCCTCGCTCACTATGAACTACCAGATCAAGGTAGTCTCCTCATCATGTTTTAACATGCTCCGCCTGTTCCGAAAGACCGTCAAATCGATACCACCAAACCCAGGAAGACGGTCACCCACACCCTCATCCACAGCAGACTGTACTACAGCAACACACTCTACGCCAGCATCACCCAGAAACTCCTCCAGAATGCTCAAAACGCTGCAGCCAGACTGGTCCTAAACATCTCCAGCTGCAGCCATATCACACAACACCTGCGAGAATACCACTGGCTCCCAGTTAACAAAAGAACAACCTTCAAGTTCCTCACCCCCGTATAAAAGGCCCTCCGCAATGTCGGAGCAGCATACCTGAACCACCGCCTCTCATCCCAAGCACCCAACAGACCTCTCCGCACCACACAATTGTCACTGACCACTGTCCCACAGATCTGCAGTACCAGAACCGGAGGAAAATCCGTCTCTTACCTCACCGCCAAAACCTAGAACACCATGCTCAGCTACCTCAGGCATTCCCCTTCGTTATCCCAATTCAAGAAGACCCTCAAGATCTGGCTCTTCTAATGAACCCAGTGCCCAGACGGATCTGCAGCCCCCCATCACCTTGACACCCTCACAGGTGAGTAGCCATGCTTTACATGCCCTTGATTGATTGATTGAATGATTAAATGTTCTAACATCGGGTTGATGATTCAAATATTTCAATAAAGGATTTTTTTTCAAATCTTTTTATTAAACAATCTCAAGATAAATACATAGTGTTCATAATTATTCATGCATGTCAATAGAGTTGTCAAATTTATGAAGCATTTGTTGGATGCATAAACATTTGTTTACCCCACAAACCACCTGAGGGTGCACCACAAGTGTGTATGTCCATGGCGCTAACTTTACACATACATGAAACAGGCAAAATCGCTTATACACACGTAAGTGTATCACACACTTGTAGGCACCTCAACTCCCTCTGTATTCGCGCATTGTGAACAGACCTTCTCCCACTTCTTGATGCACCTCCTGCTTTTGTACACAGTTTCTTCTGCTCGCTGGCACCAATCTAAATCTTTTCCCCAGTCCGCCGCTAATGGTGGCTGGGGCACTAGCAATATTTGGGTCTTTCTGCTTCCCCCTTAATCAACCGGAGCAGCTCCTTTGCATCCAGTGTGACCTCCACATTCAGTATTTTTGCCATTACTTCTGTAACCTCCCACCAAAAGGGCACAATCTTGGGACATTCCCATAGGATATGGAAGAATGAACTTTCCCGCTGGCAGCCCCTGGCGCAAAGCGGTGTCAGCGCTCTCCCCCATTTAAACAGCCTGGTGCGAGGATAGTATGTACGATGTAGCACTTTAAGCTGTCAAAGGTATCAAATGGGAGAGAGGGAGGAAAGGTGCTAGAGCAAGTTCACTTCCCCGGGTATGAATGTGTAAATCAAGGAGAACTAGCTCTAATGTCGGTGCTCCTAGTGTATGCTTGTACAGGGGAAACACATTTATGTTTTTAGAAGACCCTCACTCACCAACCTAGTTGGTGACATGCTTCCTCATTGGGTCCCACCCAAGGTACCGAGTGTACCTTGGGTGTGCTTCGACGCCTGAATACAGCGGAGCAGGTTTTGTGCAGTGAGTGTGCAGTGCAAGTGAATGGATGTGAGTTAAAAAAAACTTACAGAGGGTCCCGAGTAACAAAAAGAGGTTATTTTAATGTCTGGGCCCCAGGCAGTGATTAAAAACGAGAGGCGGATATCAACAGAGGTTATTAGTAGGTCCGATATCCTTACTGGTCAACATGTTTCAGCCATGCTCTCCTTATTTGGCTGGTGGTGGTCTAAAAAAGTGGTATATTAGAGACCATCTATGTGTCGCACATGCTAAGGTGCGTTATGTGGTAGAGAATAGTTTTCTCTAACTGCGCATTCTCAGAAATTATCTGGAAAATGCCCCATGAGTTCCGTTGTGGGGGCCCGACCTATTGTCACACATTCTTCAAGATCATGAGCCCGCCTTCGTACATACTTCGGCCGCATCGGAACTCCAGCCGGAATCTTGACCGTATCGCTATTTCTCTAGGGCCATGGAGCACCTCCGTCCACTCCTCATCATCTACATTGGCCAAGTCCTCAACCCAGGCTGCCCTAAGGGCTATCAGAGGGTCTGGCTTGTTGTTCATGAGCTTATGGTAAATTGTGGATGTGGCTTTCTCAAGGATGGGGTGTGCCAGAATTCTGTCCTCTAGGGGGGACTGATCTGGAAGGGTCTCGCCTCACTGTATAAGGCTTCGCAAGACATGCATGAGTCTCAAGTATGAGAATCTTTGAGTCGGGGTTAGGCTGTATTCCTGCTGCAGGTCTTCGAACGGTAGGTGCTCCGTTCTGCCATACGTCTCCTAACTTTTCTCTTCCTATTGTCTGCCAGCTTTTGAGGCCACTCAATGCTGATGCTTCTTTCAACTGGTCCCCTACCCACAGAGGTGTCATGCTTGTGAACCTGCCCTGCCATCCCATTATTTTGTTTGCTTCCTTCCAACATTCCACCACTGTTGCGGTGTGTCTAGGCCATGTGGGACACTCCTTCCCTGCATAGATAAGTGACTCACAGCTCCCCCCTACCATTGCTTCTCTGTCCACTCTATAGGCAGGCTTGTTTCGATCCATGAACACCCAGTCATTTATAACCAATAGTTGTGAGGCTAGGTAATATAGCTTTATATCCGGAACTGTGAGTCCACCGTCGTAGACTCCTCTCCGCAGCTTAATCAAAGCAATTCTAGGTGCTCCTTCCTGCCACAACAATGTCCGGACATCCTGCGCTATTCGCCCAAAGATCGCCGAGGGAATTGGATAGGAGGAATTTTGCATGATATATAGGAGACGTGGCAGGGACATCATCTTATATAACTCCGCTCTGCCCATCAAAGACAACGGCAAGGCTCCCCAGTGTCGTACATCTGTATGGAGTCTCTCTATTTGGGGAGTAAGATTCCTCACCTGAAATGCCTGGTGGTCTGGAGTAACATACACTCCTAAGTATTTAAAGCCATCTGTTACCATTGGGTCTTCACATTTCGCAGGCAACCCCGGGGGAGGGCCAGACATAGGGAAGATCACTGACTTGGCCCAATTTATGGAGAAACCCGAGTAGCTGCCAAACAGTTTGAATATATGCAACACCCGCGCTATCGAGTAGTAGGGTCAGGCAAGGTATAGGAGTATATCGTCAACATACATTGATATCCGCTCCTCCCAACCCCTCGGCGTTACTATGCCCCAGATCATCGGGTCCGTTCTGACCCAATGCGCCAGTGGCTCCAGAGTAAGAGCAAACAATAGGGGAGACAGGGGACAACCCTGTCTCATACCTCTCCTCACCTGGAATGATCTGTACAACACACCGTAGATCCGTACACGAGCGAGCGGGCCACAGTATAGCAGCCTCACCCAACTGCAGAAGGTGGGACTGAAACCCAATTTAGTGAGGACCGCAAACAAGTAGGACCACTCAATACTATCAAAGGCCATTGATGCGTCAAGTGCCATCAATGCCATCTGTTGCGAGGCTGGGTCTTTAGTCAGATGGAGGACGCCATACAGCCTTCGTAGGTTGTGGCGAGTGCTTCTGAGTGGCATGAATCCGGATTGGTCTACATGTACAATAGTTGTTATGATGGGCACTAACCGAACCGCTCGGCCAAAACTTTGGCCAGGACTTTTGCCTCCACATTGAGCAGAGAAATTGGCCTGTATGAGTTACATTTGTGTGGCGGCTTGCCTGCCTTGTGAATTACTGTAAAATTTGCCGCTCATTGATCCACGGGCAGTTGTCCCTCCTCGTGTGCTTCTATGAACATGTTGTGCAGTGGAGTTATTATTTTGGATGCTAGGCATTTATATAGTTCAAGTGGAAGGCCGTTCGGACCAGCCGCCTTCCCTGATTTTAGGGCACCCAGTGCCTCAGACAGCTCCTCAGTCATAAGGTCAGCGTCCAAAGCTTCTCTCGACTCCTCCGAGAGGGTCGGCAGCTTAAAATATCGCAACAGTTCATCGCAGTCTCCCTCAGACTTCGTGCATACCGGTGCATATAGTCCCTCATAGTATGAGGCAAAAGCTTCCGCTATCTCTAGATTGGACGTATGCAACAAGCCGTCTTCATCCCTTATGTTGACTATCCATGACCTCTCTTTGTCCCTCTTATCTTGCCAGGCTAGTAGTTTAGAGGCTTTGTCGCCCACGTCGTATAGCCGGTGTTGCGTTGCCAATGCGTAGTCCCTCACCTCGCTGTCCACCAGCGCTCTCAATTCTCTTTGACATAGGGCCAGCTTGTGTTTCCCGTCTAAATTCCTCCCTGACGTGACATCCATTTCAATACACTTTATTTCGCCTTCTAGTGTCTTCATCTGCAGGGCCTCCTCTTTTTTCTTACCCCCTATGATCGCCTGGGCCTGGCCCCCTAGAACAGTTTTGTAGGCTTCCCACAGGGTCTGGTGGGATTCTACCAAGCCAGTTTGTTCTCGGAAGTAGGGCTCTGTTTATTCTCGGAGTTTGTCCTTGGTTTGGGGATCTCACAGCTGCCAGGGATCTATCTAGGGTAACTGTGCTCTGTTGGTCATTGGTCCTAGAACTCGAACGCCCACCAGAGAGTGATCAGAAATGCCCCTTGCCATAATTACAGGAGTGGCAAAACCACTCACACTGTCTACGTGCATAAGCAAATAATCGATTCTTGAGAAGGAGGCATGTCTCGCCGAATCATAAGTGTACTGTTTAACATGCAGGGTTTATGTTTGCCAGAGGTCGGTCAGACCCATGGCAGTCACGAATCCCATGAGAGCCTGCTCCCTCCCCTGACCCATCTGTGGTGTGGATCAATCCAGCTCCAGGTCCAATACCACTTTGGTGTCTCCTCCCATCAGGAGAGTGCCTTTGGGCAACCCGACCAGTATGGAACTTATCTTGGGGAAGACTACCGCCTTCAGCCTCAGAGGGGTGTAGAACAAGCACAGCACTATTCTTCCCTCCCATTGTCCCGCAACCGCCACACAGCAACCTCCATCATCTGACCAGGTTTTATCAACGGTAAAGGGCAGCGTGTTACACATCAGGATCCCCACTCCCCTTGGTGCCCGACGTGTACCCAGAGTGCGCTATCAAGCGGTACCCAAATCGGTCTAAGACCTTGTATATGACTACCTCTGAGGTGTGTTTCTTGTATCTTTACTATGTCTGGGGAATGTTGCTTAATGTACTGTAGGACCAATATTCTTTTAATCTTATTCCCCAGGCCGTTGACATTCCAGGTCCAGACCCGGATACTAGCTCCCTCACCTGATCTGATCATGATTTCGGCCTTGGGGCCAGAGATGCATCACCTTCCCAATCCACCCGTCACTGACACATATATGCATTGACTATATTCAGCTTGAGCAAAACCGTACATATATACAAAAAATATAAACAATTCAAACAAATCACCCAACTCCCCCCTCCCTGCAACCCTGCTCAGTGAGCAGTAAACCCCCCACCTCCCCAACATGCAGAGTGCCTGTTGCCCTAAATATGCAATGGAAACAATTGGTGAGGGGGCACAAGCTGGCCTCAGCGTTATCGGATCGCTACATAATCTGAACTTTTCTTGCCCCACTACTACAAGGAGAGCTTCTCATATCCGAACATTGATCGGGAGGACCGCCACGCCCCCAGGACGTAGTACATATCACCCTCGCCCCTTCTTCATTAGTCAAGTCTCAACATTGTTCACTCCATAACCTGCACGATTTCTATTATTTGTCCTCCCCTGGATGATATAAGTCGCTGAAACAGTTTGTGTATTGCAGGCACCGATGTAGCTCACAGTAGTCACTCATCTGTTCTCCGGCACTGGGTGTTATTATCATGTTCATGAGCCGGTCCCTGTCGCTCCGGATCAAGGTCGGCTGTGGTAGGCGTGCGAGGTGAGTTCTCCTTCTGACCCACCATCTGCCAGCCCTCCAACCACTCGCTCGCTGCTTCCGGAGTTGTAAAGAAGTGGGTGTTTCCTCCATCCAGAATCTTTAGCTTAGCCGGGAACAGCATCATGTATTCCACATTTTGTGCCCTGAGGGCTCTTTTTACTGCATCGAAGGTGCATCGTTGGTGCTGCACCTGTAACGTGAAGTCTGGGACGAAACGGATCAGGCATTTTCATGATGTAGGTCCCCCATCTGTCGTTCTGCCTGAAGGATAGCGTCTCTGTCCCTGTAATTCAGCAATCGCTATTTAATTGTTCGGGGAGGAGCACCAGGATGTGGACACGGCCCCAGCGCGTGATGTGATTGCTCTACTGAAAAGAACGTAGACAGGCATTTTGGTTTGAGCTTATTCAAAATGAGATCCTCCAGAAAGAGGTCGACTGATGTTACCTCCATTCCCACTGGGACCTCCACCACGTGAATATTATTGTGTCGTGCTCTGCTCTCCCTGGTCTTCCAGTTGGGCTAGGATGTTCGCCTGGTGTTTGGTAAGCACGGCCACCTGGTCTTCCAAGTTCTGTGAACTTCTCCCAGGATCATTTTGTAAGCACATGCACAACAACCTTATCCATGGCATTTTAACTCTGCACACCCTCTGCCATGATGTCACTGCTGTAGCTTGTACCTGCAGGTCGAAGAAGACTTCGCCCAGATGGCACATGCACAGTAGGATGTCAACAAAGTACATTATAGCCGCCCAATTATAAATAAGAGAACAGCAAGTAGTCATTTCTTTTGAGCAGCTTGCCGTTTTTTGGTCAAGCCTCAACAGCGCTTTGCGCTGTCTGCCAGACCTGTTGTATCTCTCTATGGGCTTTTAGCACACCTCCCAATTGCTATTGGTTGTTATGTGTGACATTTAAAAATGCTGGCTTATTAGTGGTGCATTTGGTCTGAAATGTCCCTCAATTGTGGGCTGAGTTTCCTTCCTGGAGATTTCACTCAGAGATTGTTTTTGTTGGCCATCACACTGTACAGCTGTGATGGCCTCTCCTCCCTTCTCCCATCTGGTTTATTTATAGCTGGTTCTTGCCTGCACTCAGCATGGCCACCTGCATTTCTGAAATACCAGCAGCAACTGGGATGGCTAGCTCATGTGAGCGTCCTGCTTGTTTTCTCTTGTAATGGAAGTCTTCTGTTGCGCAATTACATATAAGGGGAGGCAAAACTTTGCAGTGGCACCTAGGTGCTTGCAGCCAATCAAGTAGAAGGAAATAGTAGAGGTGGAAAGCGTAACGACCTTGGATTGGTTTCTGAATGTCTTGATTTTCTCTCTCGTTGGTAAAAATGTTTTGATTCCACAGGCTCGGCAGCTATCCATTTGCACACCTAGGAACAAGTACATGCTTGCTTTTCACTCCTACCCCGATTTCTGTTTCAAACGTGACAACAACGTGGAATCATGGAAACGTACCTAGGTCTTATCTTTGCAGTATGCAACCCAAATCCTAGCCATTATTCCTTTGAAGTATTGTGGGTAATGGCAAGGCGAGTATTCATAAATGTGCATCGTGAATTACACATATGATTGATGGAACCTTTTGCCTCACTTTTTTCTGGTCCTACTGTTTTTGTCTATGATTGAGTAGGGAAAGAAAAGCAGCATCAAATTATATCATTCATTAGAGCGAAACAGAGTTGAAACATTGCATTGTTTTGTTCTGATAGTGTTGGTGCACTCTGCATTGTGTGTAGTATGGAAAGAAATAAATGAGTTTTAAAGCAATCCGAATCGCAGCTGAAAGTACATTTTACTACTGATGAGACACCATACACTGCTGGTCATCAAGGTTGAGACCTTCGAAACAAGCAAAAAGGAGGAGTTGTGGCAAAGCACATTTTTATATATTGGGCCACCCATTTTAATTTTGTTTTTATTACCTTTTTGTTAAGCATGTGCAATTCTTGCTTAACGTAGCATTGAAAGTCTGTTGCTATTCTCTCCACCCCCACTTTTTAGTGACAGCGATTGCGAGCAAAATCTCAGAGCAATGCCTTTAATCAAAAGGTAAAATCTAGTTGAACCCAACATTGTGGATGTTGTTGAACTTTATGAGAATGTGTTATTGGCTGCCAAGACCCATTGTGATTTGTTTGGCACTCCTCACTGTGAATAGTTGACATGCTTGATGAGTAGTCTTGCTTGATGGAGTCTAACCTCAAATCATTTCAAAACTGTTTTGAAAAAACAATAGGAAATGGTCAACAATGTAATGCATAACATGTAACAAATTCCAGTCAAACCTCTTCACTGCAGACATCGATTATTGGAGATTGCCTTTATTGTTTTTGTATGCATTGCTTTAGTTAAATAAGAGATAACACATATGTCATAGCAACACACGTCAAATCGCTTCATCTGGCATTCTAGAATATTTTGGCAAAACAAAGGTTGGAAACAAAAAGGTAGTGGAATCAGTAGAATTTGAAGTCAGCTATAGTTAAAAGTTGTAAGAGACTGCTATGGAGGGTATATGTTTTCATGGTTGTGTTGACGGCTTGGAGGAGAGGGAGGATTGTAGGCCCAACACTTCTTGGCTGAAGCAGAGGTGGTTGGGTTTACAGGGGAAGTTACCATGATAGAGCTGAGATGTGGAACCTGAGAGTGTAAAAAGCACAGTGATTGTACCAGTCATGGGTGAGGTGTAGATGTGCTTGGTACATTGTTCATTTAGGTGTTGCTAAGGAGATAATTGTACCCTGCACAGTCCTTAGTCTCCTCCACATATTGCAGAACAGGTCAGAACAAGATCATCCTGTGGCTCTTTCCTATCTTCTGAAGAGAGTCCCAGGCTATACTTTAGAACACACCATCTCTCTGGTGTGCATCCAAATGTCTGCCTTATCTTTGGTGGCTAGATGCTCGATCAAAATTGCCACCTTCCCCAATGACTGGAAATAAGCAGAAATCAACCTACTGCTGAAGAAACCGTATGCCAACCCGACAGGCCTCATGAACTTTAGACCCTTCTCCCTCCTTCCCAGTCAAGATCATTGTGAAGGCCATCAATGCCCAACTCTCCAAGTTCATCGAAGAGAACCATGTCCTGGACACCACTCAATCCAGCTTCCAAAGCAACCACAGCACCAAAGACCACACTCCTCGTCTTCACCGATATCTGCTCCCTCCTTGACTGGGGAAAAACCACATCCCTCATCCTACTGGACCTCTCGGCCGCCTTCGACACCCTCTCCCACCGCACCCTAATCGTGAGACTCCACAACGCCGGCATCCATGACAAAGCGCTGGACTGGATCCACTCCTTCCTGACTGGCCGAACATAGCGAGTCAGACTACCCCCATTCCTCTTAGAACCTATAGAGATCAGCTCCGGAGTGCCCCATGGCTCATCCCTGAGCCCAAACCACTTCAACATCTTCGTGTACCCACTCGCAGCCATCATCAGAAGCTACAGACACATCGCCTCCTACGCAGATAACACCCAGCTGATCATCTTCCTCACCAACTAACCCACAGGCGCCAGAATCAACTTTCACAATGGAATGAATGCTGTTGCTACCTGGATGAAAGACAGCTGCCTCAAGATCAACTCGGACAAGACTGAAGTACTCATCCTGGGATCCACCCCTCAGCCTGGGACGACTCCTGATGGCCCACCGCACTTGGAACCCTTCCCACCCCTATGGACCACACACGCAACCTTGGATTCATACTGGATTCTACGCTCGTAATGAACCGCCAAATCAACACAGTATCTTCATCGTGCTTCCA
>CAWUFW010025792.1:0-40286 GCA_963921515.1 Calotriton arnoldi
GACTGTACCAAGACACAGCCCGTAGGCTTGTGCCGTTCAAGAATGGCGGCATTTTTTCAAGATTCTAATCACTCACCTGGTGCACACAGGTCGAGTCAAGTTATTCTTTCACTACTAAGAATGTCCTTCCTATGGTCTCATTTAAGTACCCCTACAGTGATGAGGGGGACGTTTGAAAATGAGACAATCAAAACTGGGTGGGGGGTTCCTATATGTATAGTGGTGACTCTCTCAAGTACTAAGTTACTGAGAAGATCAAAGAAACATGAAGCCAACCCACAACTGCGGGTGGAAAGGGAAGAAGATCCTTTTCTTTTAATTGCCCTCACTCACTCTAGTAGTGACATGCTTCATCATTGGGCCATCCCGACTCCTAAAAGTCGGGTTGGCCTCGACCGTCTTTCAGGGAGCACTTAAAGATAATTTGTAAGGGGGCTTACCATTAAAGATTAAATTCCTAACCCACTCCTAAAGAAATCTTTAATAGTGGGGTGGGTCGGAAGGTTAAAATATATAAAAAAACGGGTATTAAGGATATGATGGTCCTATGACCCTAAAAACAGCACCAACATGTTTCAGCCCTACTTAACTGGCTTTCTATGAGTCCTGGGCTTTCGTCAAAGACGTGAGTGCGATATGTGCTATTTGCCAAGTGCACTATAAATGTTTATAAAAAATGGAACAAGCCTACTACTTGCCACCGGTCTGGATCAGGAATTACCTATGCAGAAAAGATAAAACATACATTGCAACCGTTAATATGTCCAACTTTGTTACCATTTAGTCACCATCAATACACCGGTACCTCCGAATTCGTAGTTGTGATGGTGTCGGGATTTCACCCATATATCAGTGCTTTTACCTCACCAGCATATTGCTGTGGTCACAAACACAGAGCTATCGCAATCTTATCACTCCTTATACACTATAGTGGCTTTCACTTGTGCTATGGGTAGTGCATGCATGTATTTTTTCATCCACAATATGCTTCCATACTTCACTTAAATGTCTCACCACATTCATCCACACCACCAATAAGTATTTACAATACGTATTACAGTGTTCCATAGACTTACCCCAATGACTCAGGGTTATTGATTCTCAAGGGAGCGCTGGAGGGAGGCCTTGTAGTCACACACTGTGGGTGACAAATTAAAAGCAATGGTATTGTTAACAAAAAGCTTTAAATAACGAGCGAGACTGCTGGTAAAGCATAGATCCTGTCTTGCGTCTCGCTGTAAATCTCGCCGCTCGAGTATATGCTCGTTTGACCCAGTTACTGGCACGTACTTCATCAAAGGTCCTTCCCTGCCCGAACCTACGTCTGCTTGTGCTCCCCGGCTTGTGTGGTTTGTTCTAAATCTGTCCGCAGATTAAATGCTGATGTTTTTGCGCTTCCGCGGTCTCTTGTCACTTAATTAGTTCACGCCTCTTTTGCTCGATGCTGCCTGTGCATTGGCTGTTGCTACGGACTCTGTTTGTGTCGTAGCAACTGCCCGATGTTCTCTATGGATTCACAATCACACGTGGTACGGGAGGCTCGTAAACCCACGTGGTATGGAGTCAACGCCACCCACATCCCGGGTTTCGCCTCTTTTTTGTGATAAAGCTAGAAGATCATTGGCTGTTGCTACGGACTCGATAACGCCGTAGCAACTATTCCGTAGTCCGGGAGGGCTACCATACGTGCCCCGTTCTCTCACGCTAGAATGTTAGTATTGCCCTCAGTCTCCCGTTTACATAGTTACTTGGTTCTTCTAGGCAGACTGTGGTATTGGAACAGTGTTTTCATGCTAATGGAATAGCGGCACGTGACTTAGCGCGTCGCGGCCGGTCATTCGCCCTGTGCTTTACCCTCTAACACGTAGTTCTTTATGCGGGCATTCCCAGAACCGCGATAGCGGTCTTGATAGTAAACAGAATGTGCCTCTAGTGTATAAGACCACCTAGAATAAGGGTTACAAAAGGATTCTTTACACATATTCAGACATTGGCTGTATTAAAGCCGGATTGTTGCACCGGTACTACGTGTGACATATGATGTGGTCCATGAATCTTCACACGTCCACAGTTTTGTGAAAAAATGCGCTCACAGTCCTGCATTTATTTCTAGAAGGGCTCATGGATGCATTCTTGCCCAATCTATTTATTACAATATACAGGAGTTTCATGTATTGAGAGACACGATCAGACAGGTAAATTACTCATGTATCACTAGGTCTAGTTTACGGAATCTGCCCATCTCTTGTTCTATTTATTTGTTAAGGGCGTTCAGTTGGTTCCACGGTATGTCGTCATTTAAACCCTGGACATGGGTTTTGAGACGGTGCACCCACCGTTGTTCCCTGAATAGTAATGTTTTTTCAATATTACTTGAGGGGTTGACTTTCTCAATGATGTTCCATTGTAAGTCATTGTCTGTATGCTTTTTTTCTAGTTAGTGTGCTGTCAGTTTTGTTGTTACACCTCACCTTATAGTGCTGCAATGTTCGTTTATGCGGGTCTTCACCTTACGGGTAGTCATCCCGATGTACTTGAGCCCGCAGGGACATGAGATTACATACACTACGTTGGCCCTGTTGCAGTTTGTATGGGATCGCTGTTCCCACGGACTTCTCATCCCGAGATCCAGTGTGTTTGTTTGTGAAGTAAATGGGCATACTGCACAGTTGCCGCATGGAAAATGCCCCCGTACCGGGGGTAGATTCCACAGTGTATTTTGTCCTGTTACAGTTTTGTTCCTCATGTCGCTATGAACCACTCTATCCCGGATGCTCCGATTTCTTCGAAACGAGAACATGGGTTTCTCAAAATCCAGTGTGTTTGACGTGAGAATACGCTAGTGTTTGTTAATCATTTGTTTTACAAAATTGGAGCCGGTACTATAAGTTGTAACGCAGATTAGGTTTGTTTTATCTGGCCTGATTGTTTTCTCAAGGAGACTCTCTTGGTATATTGCGCACCCTCTTTTTGGCTTTGTTGATCATCTGGGCTGGGTATTTTCGGGTCTGTAGCTTTTTAGCCAAGTTGTTGGGTTCTTTTTTGTAATCTTCTAGTCTGGAGCAGTTGCCACGTATGCGCATAAACTGCCCCACTGGGAGGTTTTCATGGGGTGCTCTTGGATGAGCACTCTCAAAGTGTAACAAACTATTGCAATCAGTCGGTTTCGAATACAGTGACGTGCACAGTTTGCCCTCTTCTGCCACAATGTTGACATCCAGGAAAGAGACTTTCCTTTTGTTGTGCGTCATGGTGAATTTCAAATATGGGTTTCTGTCATTGATCCATTTATTGAAAGAGTCTAGAGAGGTACTGTGGTCATTCCATATTACCAGGATATTGTTTATGTACCTGATCCATAGCCGTATCTTGTCAGTGAAAGGGTTGTTATTCCATATGTAGATGTCCTCGAACCATCCCATATACAGGCATGCTACACTTGGAGCAAATGTACTGCCCATGGAAGTCCCATGGCATTGGAGATAGAAGCTGTCTTCAAAACAAAAAAAGTTTTCAGTTAAGGCCAACCTGTCAAGTTATTCTCCACTGCCGACTCTTCGGACCAAACGGTCAACTCCAAGGTTTCGCCTTCTCAGGACCCCAGCCGGTGACCACTAGATGAGGAGTCGCCCGATCAGACGGGCGGGGCAGCTGCGAGAACCAAGCTCAATTGTGTGGGGTACCCCGATCCGCCCGACCGACCAGACGCAACCCCGACCCTGCAACCCGATTACGGGCGAGCTGGATCACCTTGCGGGGTCCCTGTTCGGGCACCAACTGAAGAAAGTGGCCCTTAGGGGCCACCCAGGTTACTTACAACCACTTGCGAGGCCTTCCCAAGTAATGAAGAGTCGGTCAGACAGTAGAGAATACAAACATACCTTTATTAGCAATACTCTGCAGAGGAGTCCAATCTGACCTGTACCCTAAGATGTCTGCCGAGGGACTGACCCCCCAACAGTCTGCAGTGAGTAATCATTCTTCCCAAGAAGCCTCCAACCACGCCCACAGTGGAAAGTTACCGGCCTGGGCCGAACATGAACAAAGAAGGCACAGGAGGATGGGCAACCACCTGCCAGATGGGTACATGCTATCTGTAATTCGAGGTCACCGCTCTGAGTCTCAGCGTCTCCCAACGTGGGAGCAGAACTACACACTCAGATAGGTATGCGAGGGCAGAATGGCCTATTCATTAGTAAGTCGAAAAACAGCCTTGAACAGAGAGAAAATAATAACGAAATACAGTGTTCTGCTGAGGCAAGCAATACGAATGAAGAGGCCTAGTTCAGACACGGCCTAAGCGGCCCAATAGGGATTACGAAATACAAAATGGAGTTACACTGGCTAACTACAGGAATGCTTGAACGCTGCAGGGATAACTCAGTGGGTTGCATAACGTGAATACAAATGGCGTATATTTAGCCACACACTGCTAACCTAATATAGCATGATACGAGCGCATAGCAGGAAGTGGATTTTCGAAACCTAACAATCCTTATCCCAGTATTGCTTCAAAAAAGAGAGCAAGACCAAATAATATGCATTTTCTCAAGTGTATCCCTGCCTCATCTCCACGCTAATCATATGATGCTAGTCCATCCTTCAACATACTTTGGGGTATTGATTGCCAGCCACGAGAAATTTCAACTGCATAAGCCCCAATCCTGATATCAAGATCCCCTGGCTGTGATGGTTGACTAAGTGTATCAGTTCCTCTTCTTTAAACTTGCTTGTCCATTGACGGACCCCATTTTACTCTGAAGGGACAGGGTACATCTACTGTTCATAGGCAGATTTCAACAAAAAATGTTGTTAGCTCAAATGAATAAAATGTTACAAAATCACCATATGTGGTTATGTGCAGTGGTATTTCCTTTGAAAAGGGTAACTGGCTACATTTCAGTTGCTGATTGATGTATTTAGGTTTACAGTTTGTATTACTAATGTGAAACATTTGTCCAGACAGTATTATTGTTTGTTAAAATGACAAAATAGTGAACTAATACTGCCACTGAATGTGCTTCATTATTCTGCATAATAACATGCGTTTTACTCCCACATAATTTTGTCCTCCATTACCTCATACTTTCAGTGCCCTGCTGTAGGCAAGCTTTGCAAAGGGTTACCTTTCTCTGATTCTTCCATTCTTAAGTTATGTTTGAGTTTCAAGTATCACGAGTATTAAGATCTCTGTACCGAAATGTCTACTAATGGTATCATTTCAGCTTAACCACTGTATGTCCTGAAGTCTTTTAACCAGTCTATTCCTTTCCTCTGCCAGTCAGTCCAGCAGAATATTGAACCCTCAATACATATGCCATGAATTCTCCAGAGTGAGGCATCCCAGTACAACTTCTGATGTATTTTTTTCATCTCATGCAACAGGCCCCAATTACTCATCCCAAGAATCAAAAGCTCTTTATCTATGCTAGTTTCCTACTTTGCATCGTAAATAAATTGTAATCCATCTCTCTTTCTTAATTACTGCTGCTATCGAAACTCTTTGCTAAACATTTAGGCCTAGCCAGTGCTCGACTGAGAGAGCTGTTGAGCCAAATAAAGCATTTCCATATTTGGAAACCTTCGTCTGTGATCACATGCATCTTCTCCATATTAAGAGAGGGTCTAAAACTGTCCCATATATAACTTAAAATACCTGCTGACATTGTCCAAACTATGATAGGGCGTAACCCAAAAGATGAGAAAGCGAGAGGACTGTTTTTAAATCTCCTGCTGCTTTAAAGTTGGAAAACTGTAAACTTTTTTTTCTTAAACCGTTTTAACATTTAAACTGTTTCTTACGCAAGTACGTTCTTGCTGCTACTTAGAAGCGTTAAATATTGTGTCTCCTTGCCAGTGGCGGATGGTGAAATTTGAAAGTGGTGCGGCGTAAAATGATTGTCATACTGCACCGTAGCGAGCGAGCCCGAACAACCTAAGGGGGTAGTTCGTGGGGGTTCTCCCCCGAGAAAAGTTTGAAAAAAGAGTGGAAAAATGGTGCATTTTCAAGTAAATTTGAGAAAACAGGAAGGTTAATAAAGCAATTGTGAAAGTGCAGTTATTACATTAATAAAGAGATGTCATATAACATAGGTAGCTACTTATTCAGTATAACCACATGGTGTTGTAGGATTTGTACGTCCCAGTCCCTAAAATGGTCTCTTTTCTAATTATCATCTTATCATTCTTCCTTCCGTTCTTGTATCTGTTTCTCTTTTGTAATATCCTGTGTTCTGTCTCAATTTAATATCTTCCTAGTTCTTGACCTCCATCCCCGTCTTTTTGTAAATTTGACCTTCAAAGTGTGCCAAAATCATGTGAGCAGGTCAAGGCTGGCAAAGGTATCCCTTAGCTTGAATTCAGAGGCCTGCGGCTTATTGATCAGTGCAAGAGAATTACGATATATTGATCTTTGGAGCAAATATACAATAACATCAAGGTAAGAGGAGGCTGTGAGAAAGAGGGGGGCTGTGAGGTGGAAGGGGTCTGCTAGGGGTACGAGGCGGTATTAATTATGAAGGTATATTAGAGGTAGGAAAGTACTGTGGGCTAGAGCTGCATACCCGTGAGAGGTACTGTGAGGTAGAGAATGTATGTGAGAGGTAAGAGGAGATGGAAGGAGTCTGCTAGGGGTAAGAGAAGGTGCTTGTGGTGAACGCCTATTAGAGGTAGGACAGCACTGTAGGGTACAGCTGTATACCTGTGAGAGGTACATGGATGTAGTGAGGTAGAGATGTATGTGAGAGGCAAGAGGAGGCTGTGAGATGAAAGGGGTCTGCTAGGGGTAAGAGAAGGTGGTGTGTTAGAAATGAAGGTCTATTAGAGGTAGGACAGTACTGTGGGGTAGAACTGTATATCTGTGAGATGTACATGGACTGTGAGGTAGATGCATGCCTACGGTAGAGTGGGAGAATCTCCAAACTCCCAAAAGATGCTGTGAGAAGGAGGGGAGTATGTGCAATGGGTAAAAGAAGGATGTGAGTAGGATTCAAAGGTCTACCAGTGGTAGGACAGTAGTGTGAGGTAGAGCTGTACACGAGGAGGTGCGTGTAACAAGAGGCTGTGAGGTGGGAAAGGGAGTCTGCAAGGGGTAAGTGAAGGCGGTGAGACAGATGAAAGTATGAGTGAGGGGCGGGCAGAGGAGGGTGCGGATGGTAGGAGTAAAACTGGCAGTGGTAAGAGGAAGCCATGGAATCCAATGGCAGATCTGTGTTAGAGATGTCCTCCTCTCCTCTGCCCACCTCTGCCCACCACGTGCCCTGCAGGTCATGATGGGCCTGGCTGCTGAGAGCCAAGCTTATCAAAGTCTGGCTCCGGCTCAAGAGACACTTGCGAGCCCCACCTGCTCCTGCCCTCTGCCCCCTCCAGCGACTCGCACCCACCCTCGCAGCACCGCATTGCCGCCCACGCACACGACGCGCTGTCACTGTGCTGCAGTGCATCTGTAAATATTTCTCCGGCGGCGCCTCCGCAGTGCCGCACAATTTAATGAGGCCTTGTAAAGCCGGGGAGCGCGAGGGATGGGAAGGGAACTCTTTTACAGTAGTCATAAGTCAGGGTCAGCCGGTGACAGCCAAGGGGGGCTGGGGACGCACCGTACACCTTAATGAAACATTGGAAACCCATCCACTGTAGCGTGCAGCGGAAAGGAAACGTTCCCCCTGATTAATGTCCCTGCAATATGTCACAAAGTCATACCTGAATAACGCCCCAGCTGTCACCACAGCTGCAGCGAGCACACCGAAGCTGCCGCAGAGGTCCGCAGCGCTACATAACTCCTGCAGTGGGGGGCGTGGCCGAGCAGCAAGATGGCCGCCTAATCTGTCGGCTCTGCCGGCCGAGCGCAAAATCCGCCAGGAATCCGTTCATAATAGACCCAAACCGGGGTTTAACAACTGAAATCCGCAACCGGAGGTGTTGCTGAGAAGATTGATACCTCTTGTGCTCAAAAAGAAGGCGCGGAACGGCAGCGGTGAGAACGTCACCACAGAGGCCGGGCTCGGGCCGAGACGAGACACAAGCGCTGGCGCGCATCCAGCTGGCCGCGCACCTCACCAACAGCGTGCACACATCGAAAAAACCGTCTTCGGCACCTGCAGGGCTCTCAGAGATGATTATCTGCGGCTGATTGCTGACGGCATTGCAGGGCACAACTCTAGACAGCGCCGCACTACGTCCAGGGACAGAGCGCGGCCTAAGGCTGCCACCATTTTTGTCCGCGACCCGCATCGGGCGCGCCGCTGACCCGCGGTAACGGAGCAGCATGCTGCGCATTCCCCCGAGCGGCCTGTGGGCACAGGGCCGCGGCATCGGCCGTCAACAAAGCGGCGAATCACGCGGAGTATACAAGGTGAGGTGGAAGAGTTCCCCAGACCGGGAGGGAAGTGCAGAGCTTGGTGACATAAACAGGCAGCCAGAGGGAGAATGCACGGCTGACGACACAAGGGGTCTCGCAGGGCTGATACTGCAGCATCACTGCGCTACGTGCCGCGGAACGCGGACATAAGTACTATAGATGCTTCTAATGTTCGAATGTAGCGTGAATAAAGTGTCTGAAGAGCGCGCACGAGGGTGTGTATTTGAGGGCTGAGTAGTACTTCTGGAGCACACATTGGTACTTAGACAGCGAGGCTCCTCCATTGCCAAGGGATCACCTGAACTCTGTAGTGCAGGGACCGAGGCACGTCCCCAGCACTGTATGCTACACGTTCAAAGTGCTCCCCAATTAGCGGATAGCACCCTTGTAAACATAGCGGCTCTGTTCCCGTGTTAGTGGGCCCATGGGGCAGGAAACACCCGCCGCGTGTGCAGAAGGGTAGCCTCACGGAGAGCGTCTAGCAACAACGCGGTGTACATGATGGCAGCGTCGCACAGCGTGTGGCTACAGCAGTAAGTCTACAACGCCCCCAGGCCCACGGTGAGGGCGGACGGGGTGGGCGTTCTGGCCCCTGATGGTGTGGAACGAGCTAACAACTAGGCAATCAAGAGACCACACTTCAGCCACAACGGCTAAAAAGGCAAAATAAGACTAACTATAGTTGTAGGCATAATACTGTAGGCGACAGCGCACGCAAAACAGACCCAGGACCTAACGATAAGGCTCCACGTGGTATTACTCAGGGGTGGCTACAACCTGCAAACGCCGAGGTGGTTAGATAACACGACAACATGGGAAAATTTGATAACAAGCAACCAAAACTGAACTTTGATAAATGTAGCACGAGACAAACAGAAAGTGATATGGCGTCACAAATGATTGTTCCAGAGACGCAACTAGGGTCTCAACAAGATGACGACATAAAAACAATGCTAAAAGAGGTAAAAGTCAGTCTAAAGGACATTGATTCAAAATTGGACTCCCTCGTGGCGCGACTGGACCAAGTTTCACGTAAAGTGGAAAAACACGAGAACAGACTGGACACACTGGAGACGCGGGTTTCGGATCAGGATGACAACCAAACGGAAACGCGTGAGCAAATGTTGCGCATGGACAAAGTACTGGAAGTGATCAAAACGCGCAACGAGGACTTGGAAGCGAGATCCAGACGCAACAACATACGCTTAATGGGCGTACCTGAATCGACCAACATTCCGAATATGGAAAAATATGTGGAGGGACTCCTACAAGAACTATTTGGAGCAGATCTATCGCCAATGTTTCTCGTAGAGCGCGCCCACCGCACGCTTGGTCCACGACCACCACCAGGCACCACTCCCAGAGCTATCCTGGCCAGATTACTAAACTATAGGGACAAAGATACGATTTTGCGACTAGCGCGCGAAAGGGGTACGCTTCAATATCAAAATAATACAATAGCATTTTATCCTGATTTCACGCAAGCGGTCCAGGCAGCTCGCAGGGAATTCATCCCTGCAAAAAAGATTTTCCAACAAACTGGCACGAAATATGCAATGTTATACCCGGCAAAACTCCGAGTGCAAACAAATGGTAAACCTATGTTCTTCACAGCGGCAGGAGAGGCCCTGAAATTTGCTAAACAACATGCTAAAAAGATTAAAAATGTCGCACGAGACCCAGAGTCTCCCTCGCAGGGCCAGTTAAGTGATATTGAGTAGAGTGATGTACAACTAAATGTATTGCTGCATCTCCGGTTGGGTTTGTTAATGGTCGCTAGACCTTTGAATGTATATTGTGGCAATAATGATCCCACTGTGGCCTATCTATATTAACGCTCGGCCACCCTGTTGTAATAACGACAGGGCAGTTCGCCGGTAACTCCTCGCCCCCGCTGGGATGATTCCTCTAACACCCCTGTTGGGTAGCTTTTTGGTTAAAGGGTGTTATTTTGACCGGGATACACAACCTAATTGGGGGGTTGGTGTGGGAGGGGGGTGGCCTGGAATGGGTGTTTTATTGTTCTTTTTCTTCGGTATAGTGCATAATGTCTTCACGCTCAAATCAATGGTATTCCACGTTATATTGTTTCTGACAGACTGGAGCAAGTCCAACCACTATAGTGATAACCATGCACAACATATGCCTGCAACAGCAAAGGGTCCAGAAGGTAGGCTGATCACTCAGCGAAATTATCAACATGGAGGGCTGACACCAGATGACTAATTTAAAATGTATTACATGGAACATACGTGGTCTTAATGACCATCAAAAAAACAGACTAGTACATTCCTACCTCACAAGGCATGAGATAGGAATATGTATGCTTCAGGAGACACACCTGACAGATGTAACGAGCACTAAACTGCACTCAAAACGCTGGAACGAGGTTCATGCCTCCTGCTATTCCAACTACTCCAGAGGAGTGGCAACTCTGATTAAAAAGGGGGTTCCATGGCAGACTCAGATTGTGAATAGAGATCCGGAGGGCAGGTACCTCATTATTAAAGGGACACTGTTTGGTAGACACATGACTTTAGCAAATGTAAATGGTCCAAATGTAGACAACCCCACATTTTTTCAAGAAGTGTGGCACAAGATCCAGGCATTGGGAGAAGCAGAGATATTGTGGGGCGGTGACTTCAACACAGTCCTGTCCCAAACGGAGGACAGAGCAGGAGCTGCCCGCTTACACCATCCACAGGCAGCGGAAAGGTTGAAGGGACTAATGACAGATGTGGGCCTAATTGATTCATGGCGTATATTTCATCCACAGGGCAGGGAAGGCACATGCATTACCCAGCACCGCCTGGCATGGTCTAGAAGAGATTTTTGGATAACAACGCCGGAGGTCCACTCCTGGACAACCGCTGTAACCCATCAGGCCCGCACATTATCTGACCACGCCCCAGTCCTGATTTCTCTCAAAGTGCCCAAGCCATATATACAACCCTTCACGTGGCACCTGCCTCCAGATGCGCTCCTGGACACAGTGTTCAGGGAAGAGCTTAGGGAAAAAATGACTGAATATTTTGACATCAACACCGGCACGGTGGATAGCATTGGCACTCTATGGGACGCATTTAAGGCGGTAATTAGAGGGCAATGCACAGCGGGACAAGCGGGTATACTGAAAGACATACGCACCAGGCTTACAACACTAGAAGAAAAATTGAGTTCGCTAGAGAAGCAATATTTTACACAACCAACGACCACACTACTTGGTAATATACGCAAGATACTCACAGAACACCAGGAGGAGGCACTCCGTGAAACGAATTTTCTAAATAAATATGCAACGGCTCGGAAATACGGGGAGGGTGATAGAGCAGGGAAAACCCTTGCTAACCTACTTCGCCCACCAAGGGGCTCCACTTTCATTACAGCACTCAAAACCCCGGAAGATGACACTGTACACAGTCCACCAGAAATACTTCACACAATGCGAAATTTTTATGCACAACTTTACACCACACGGTCGACTCCAGCAGACACGATTCTTGAGGAATACTTTAACTCCATACAACTATCATGGTTTAGTGAGGGGTACAGGGAGTATATGGATATCCCTTTCACAGTGGAAGATGTGCGCACAGCGATAGACAGCCTTTCTGCAGATAAGGCACCAGGAGCAGATGGGCTAACCGCAAAATTTTACAAAGAATATTCTGATTTATTGGCCCCGCAACTATTAAAAGTATACCAAGAGGCTCAACAGACTGGAATACTCCCCGAGTCTATGAGGGAGGCCATAATAATAACCCTACTGAAACCAGATAAAGATCCCCTCCAATGTGACTCATATCGCCCGCTCTCTCTAATAAACCTTGATGCAAAGATATTTGCTAAACTTTTGGTCACCAGACTGCAACCCTTATTACCAATAATTGTGAGGCCGGATCAATCTGGATTTGTGCCGGGCATATCTACCTCACACAACCTTAGAACACTGTTTGGCCTACTGCATTACTTAGCGCCCCATGTCTCGGCTATAGCTGCGTTGTTAGATGCCACAAAGGCATTTGACTCTTTGGAATGGGGTTTCCTGTTTCCTCTTCTCCGTAGACTGGGTCTAAGCCCGCTATTTATACAGCAAATTAAACTACTATATACTATGCCAACAGCTCGAATACGAGTTAATGGACAAGTATCAGACCCCATAACTATCACCAGAGGCACAAGGCAGGGTTGCCCCCTGTCACCACTTCTATTCGCCATAGCCACCGAACCCTTGGCAGCCCGGTTACGTCAACATCATGCCGATCGGGGAATAGGATTTACCACCCGCGGCCTAACGGTGTCCATGTACGCGGATGACATTACTCTTTACATGGTTGACCCTAAAGAAAACTTTGCTCCCATGACACGCGAATTAGAAAGGTACGGAGGACTTTCGATTACCTGGGCGAAAGATCCAGTCCGCTATCTGGGGATATGGATTAGTGGCGATATACAAGAGATTTGGCAGACCAATTATGGGAAAACAATAGATTGGGTGGAGGAAAGGGTAAAACGCTGGCGAAACCTCCCAATCTCGCTAGCAGTTCGAGTAGCAATAGCAAAAATGATTTTCCTACCTAAATTACTATACCTTTTTGTAAACATTCCACTCCCCCTAACACAAAATTTCTTCAAACGTATACGCTCACTGATGATCGACCTAGTCTGGGCGGGCAGACAACACAGAATAGCCTGGGAGGTCTTGACTCTGCCGCAATCACAGGGAGGAATGGCGGCCCCCGATTTTGCGTTGTATGCCTACAGGGCCCAGGCGCAATTTTTGCACTTTTGGACGCACCCAACGCCGTTCCAACCACATGTTGCCATAGAGATTGATAAAGTTGCCCCCACCCCCTTAGCTACTGCACTATACCAGCCATACCGCCGGCCACGAGATGAAATAGATACTGTACAGACACTACGTTGGGCATGGGAAGGTATCCGCAAAAGATCACACGCTGGTATATTATACGCTCCCTCGATGCCTATTTTAAACAACCCATTGTTTCCCCCACTTACAGACGCAAAGGCGCGCGAACGGGCCACCTTGCTTGGACTCGCGGGTATGTAGTGCGCTTTATAAATGACATGATTGATTGATTGATTGATTGACTGACAAAGGCAGGAGACCTATATCACGCAGAGGTCTTCCTCACAATAGACAAAATGTGCGACCCCTTACCCCGACGGCACAAGATATGCTGCTCTATTATCAACTACGGACCTTTTGTAAAGACAAATTTACTTCATATCCCACCCCCGCAAACAGTACATGCACTTGAAAACATATTAATAAACGACTCTAGTAAGAAATTAATATCGCGGATTTACCGCACGACCCAGCGCTCGGCTCCAGTGGTGGCTCCAGTGGCCCGAAAAGCGTGGGACAAAGACCTAGGGGAGGTACTCACAGACGAACAGTGGGATCAGAGTTGCAAATTACTTGAGAAACTGTCACCAAATTACCGCCTACGACTTATACATTTTAAATACTTACATCGCCTTTACCGAACACCTCCACAAATACATAGAATGGGATTACGCACAGATGACAGTTGCTGGAGATGTGGGACCCCGCGGGCAACATTTCTACACATGGCCTGGCACTGTAGACCCATAGCGAACTATTGGCAATTAATATTACATCACATAAAAAATATTACAGGATGGGAGGTGCCCTGTACACCCCAGGCCGCCCTATTGGGAATCATAACCACCATACCGCCAAAAGCGCGAAAACTGCCAGAAATGTTACTACTCATGGCAAAAAGGCAAGTGTCCATACACTGGGGTGCAGCGACACCCCCTACAGCCAAAGAGTGGATGGGGAGCGTGACGTATTGCAAAACACATCTGGGGAACTATTGGGAACTCTTACCGCCAAGATCCAGACCGACAGACATTTGGGAGCCCTTCGTGGCGTGGCTTGGGACGGAGGCAGCAGATGATCCAAATTCAATGTTAAAAATAATGTATGGAGTACACCGAAATGTAGACATGCCTGAGGGTGGGGAGTGCTTGGACCCACAAATTGATATACAATTGGCTATATAGAGTGGGTTGTGTGGTGTTTGTTTCGCAGACATGCATTAAATACATGGGAAGTGAATGACGTCTAGATTTGCAACTCCAAGCTGGACTATACATGGTATGCAAACTGCCTTTGTGGATAACCATCTGTCATGAGGGAATGCACTGTACTGATTGTTTTTCATTTTTATCTAAGTCGTTTGTATATTGTTGTTATGACAAAAATGCCAATAAAAAAAAAAAAACACTCCTGCAGTGAATGGCATGGCTCGCTGCCTCTCCAGCGGAGACCTGGTGGTTCATCAGCACTCTTACAGTGCCATCCTTTCCTGACAGCCTCGATCTAGGTGCTACACCTGCCCCTCCACTCCACGCCTGCAACCACCCGTGGCTTTTATATTCTTGCTGCTTTGTAGAATTTTATGATCAGATAAAATGATCAGATAATCACCGCCTAACACATCTCTGAAGGCCTCTGACGTCTATACTGCATTCCATTCCATTACAATGGCATTAATATAGCGCTTCGTGCCACACACGCACCTCCTTACACAGTGACACTGGGTTGGTCTCTACATGGACATCTGATGGGAGTTAATCTAATCTGCGCACGGGAGTGGAAAGTTATTGGTTATTTAATAGTTTTGAAATTGGCTGTAATAACATTGTTCTTCAATCCTGTAACATTGGTGAGACCTGAAAGGCTGGCTGGCAATGATGAGAATGACCGTGACGCATTTACGGATTCTTACTTTTTAGACTTCACTGTTCTGAGTCTGACTGACTGATTCTCAATCAACGTCACGATTCCGAATGATCAGATCAGGGGTCAGGGCAGGCAGGGTCAGGATCTTTCTTGAACGTTCGCCGGTCGGACCACCAACACCATCGAGATCCGAGCCACGACGAGGACGAGCAGTAGGCAGGCAGGGCACGAGGTGTCGTTGCGGTGCTGCGATGACGTGGGTGTCACGTCAGACAGTCACCATTGCGAACGAAATGGCCAATCACTGTGCATGGCTTCACATAAGCCACACAGTGATTGGCCATATACCGCTTCAAGTGCGGCAGTGCTGTGCCACCCACGCGCGGCACCCAATGTGATTGTGAACAACAGCCGAGCCAGCCCTCAGACTGCGCGGTGTCTCTCACTCTCAGTCTCAGCCAATCCAGACGCTGCATTAGCAATAGCAGTGCAGAGATGCCCCCGCCCATTAGGAGACCGGGGGGCTGGGGGCTGCTGCATGAAGCAAGCAACCCTCGGTCCCTCGCTCTCCTAAGGGGAAGGCAGCGGCTACTAGTAGTGCGCATGTTCGGGCTGGTCGTAAAAATGACCATGCCCAAAACCGAACATGCGCACTGACTAATATGCTGCGCTGCGCTTGAGTGTGCAGACTAGTACAGTGATTCACCACCAAGTGGGCGTGGCCGGTCAGGTGCCGGCCCGGAATAGCCGGGCGGCGCGATACACAACACACATCAAGTTGATCAACAATCTTATAGAGAAGTAGAGAACTTCTTAAGTAGAAGTTAACGCGAGAACCAATGATGGGCCCTGGGGCCATGGGGGCATGTGGCAGGTGGGGCAACGCCCCAGCGCCCAAATGAACGCACCGCCACTGCTCCTTGCTGGTTAATTGGCGCCTAGTGGGACTTTTTTCCATGTAAGACTGTAGGGGAACTGCTTAATTTGTAATTTTTTAAGGCCCCGGTCTTGGTTAAAGGCTTAAACTTTGTCTTTGTTTGCACTTTGATTGGTGTGGGGTGAAGATTTTTATGGTTAAACGTTCGTGCATTGACTATCTTTTTTGTATCTTGGTGTTTAGTGGTCCATCTCACGTGCACTTGCTCCGAGCATGTACAAGGACCAGCAACACCACTACATAAGTAGGTATGATGTGCAGACACGCCCAGAAGCTGCGCCCATCCGAACCCAAGTGGTCCAGTGTGACACCCTGCCCACTCCACTATGAGGCTATTGAGCTCATGGCACTAAAGCTAGTTCTGGGGCAATTCACTGTGATCTAGGTGCATTAGGTATCAATCAAGAGATTATGCAGTGCTTGTTAAAAAATTACCCCCCTTGTATTTACTCATACTACATATATTGCAGTAAAGGCCTTCAACCTGGCCTGAAGGCTGCCTTGCTTAATATTAGATTATTTTCCAAACAGATGGAATACTTTTTTTTATTACCTAATGAATGTATGGCAGATTTGTGCATGCTGGTTGAGACTTGGATGAATGAATCTTCTGGGCCAGACTTTGTTAATCTCATTTCCTCTGGCTTTAACATAATACATAAAGACAGGAAAAACAAAGTAGGAGGTAGAATTGATCTAATTTATAAAGAGAAATTAAAGATTACTGCAGATAATTTGATGGAACCCAATATGTAGTCAGACACGGTTATGGACTGTTAAATGGCCTTTCGTCCTCCTGTTTAAGCTAGCTCCTGATCATTTCCAGAGACCCTGATGCTCTTCCTTTTCTGAAAAAGCTTGCAGAAGCGACTAGTTTCATATTGGCTGTTTCCCAGGTGATAATGCAGGGTGATTTTAATCTTTAGTTCGACTCCCAATCAGGCCCTTCAATAGTATTTATTTCCCTAATTACTAATTTAGGCCTAATACAAATTGTTAATTAACAAACCCACCAAGCTGGCCACACATTAGAACTTGTTTTTGGATCACCAGGCTTAACAAAGTTTAGATATTCCACCCCATGGGATGGATGGCCAGATCTTGATCATATTTAATATTCTATTATTCTCAGTAAAAAGGACACTCTTCAAATCAAACACATTTCCTCTTCATGTTGGAGTAGGATTGATCAAAAGCATCCCAAAAAGTACCAGAGAGTGGGCTAAACATGCCTCCATCTGTGGACCCTGAAACCTTGGTTTCTTATAATAATTCTTGCTTATCTGCTTCTTTTAAGATGTTATACTGACAACTACCAACAAAGCTCCTAGGCGACCCTCCCAACATTGACTTTCAGCCTCTCTTCAAGCTGAAGAAATAGAGCTCAGGCACGTGGAAAGAGACTGGTGTCAATCTTATAACAACACTGCATTGTTAACTTTTAAATTGCAGTTGAGTAGCTACAAAAGCTGTATTTGCCAAGCTAAAAGTTCCTATTTTGGAACCATGATTAAGGATGCATCTAACTCTACGTGTACCTTTAAAAAAATTCTTGGCAAGCTTTTCAACTCCTCTTGTTTTGTTAGCTCAATAATTTCTACCCAGGAACTACATGACAAACTATTTTCCTAATAAGGTTCAAACTATCTAAGAAAGTTTTAAAAGTGACAGTCTCACATGAGTCTTCAACAAATCTAAATGACAGAAAAGATATGCTCTCAAAAGAAGCCAGATGCCTCGACAGACAAGAGATCTGTAAGGTGGGCAGTATCCCTGCCATTCAGGAGGAAATTACAGTCCAACTACTGAAGTCTAATATTTCTGACTCTCCTGATGATATTTCCCTGCCGCCGGAATAGACAATGACATGGACGAAGTAGTGACATCTGGAATCACAGTCACCCCAAACCATTTTTTGCGTCTGGACATGTGCCAATAAAATGGAAAGAGAGTGTAGTCAAACCACTCCTGAAAACACCCAATCTGGATCCATTGTTGTAGTCCAGTTACAGGCCTATAACTCCCCTCCCCTTTAGCTAAAAAATAGGGGAGAAGTTTCCTGCTAAGTGGCTTTTCAAACCACTTAGAATAAAATAATCGACTGGATATGGCCCAAACTGGGTTTCAACCACAAATGGGGACCAAAACTGCTCTGGTGTCCATCTTGAATGAATTAAGTTGGAGCCTGACAATGGATACCCAGCAGGTTGCATCTTCTTAGACCTTTCTGCAGTGTTGGACACATTTCATCATCCTATCATGATCGATCGTTTGGCAGAGATAGGAATTTCAGGGCCCTACTTTGCTAGATTATCTTGGTTTTTGACAAGTCAGAGTTAATTGTTAGTTCCCCAGGGCTCTTCATTATCGCCGATTTTCTTTAAGATCTATCTTCAACCTTTGATTCGTCTTATCCATTCTTTTGGTCTGGACAGCATGGCATTTGCTGCTGACACTCAACTTCTGTTTGCTTCAACCATCCTACTGAATAGATTCAGCCACTACTTAAACCCCGCCTTACTCCTATCCAAACCTGGATGAGTAAAAACTTGTTAAAATTTAACTTGGACAAAACTGAAATTTTAATGTGTGGCCTTGACTCTTTATGGAACAACAGTTTCTAGCCTGTAAACCTGGGGCTATACCTAGTCCGATCAGTGTGGTAAAAAAGTTAGGCCTTAAAATTGACAAAGACTTATCCTTCGAGACACAAATTAATGTCGTAGTTCCTACAAATTTAAACTCCTCGAGAAAAGTCCCAGAGTCGTTCCATCTGTGTTTTGGGCTATGGAATCAACCATCCCTTACAGGATTGACTATGTCAATGCTTGCTATGTGAGATTGCCTGAAAATGTTTTACTCAGGGGTCAACTAATCCAGAATATAAGGCTGGCTCTTGGAAAGTCTTTTTCTGTTCAAGTCTCTAAGGCGTGGAGCCAACTACAGAGTGCCTCTGAACAATTGTGGATTATGGAGTCTTTCACAAAAAATAAAAAAAACTATCTTTTTGTCAAAATCAAATCAAAATCTTTATGCAGTCCAATTCAGAATAGACCATAAAAGTACAATATGAATTCATCATGCATAGAAATTAAAACTATGAAATAAATGTAAAAAAAATATTTTAAAAGGCCGAAGCTGAAGCGTGCTTTTTTTAAACATTCACGCATCAGAGAATAACCAGGTTAATGGACATTTGAGAATACAGTTCATGGTCAAGTAATCGAGGCGCCCAAACAGTCGTGACTCATTCGATCCAAGCCAGAAAAAAGGGGGACAAAAACCTTATAAAAAGTGTCTGCTATGTACTCCTCTTGGCGCAAAAGTTGAAGGGGGCGCCTCTACCTTCAATTAAGAATAAATTCAATGAGTCATGTCTACCTGGGCATAGGCTGACACTGAGAGTTAATCCCCTCAAATACATAATAGCATGCGTTCAGTCGTCTATGGGCCAATAACATACATCTAGCAGATAAATACATGTATTGAGTATAAAATATACAGTAAAACAATGCTATAAAACACTGTACAAATTATCTTATCATGCTTTTTCTAGCCCGGATCGCTGCTTCCAAAAAGGCGCATACATGAAAGCAGGTTTCAGCTGAGCCAAGATGCTGTAAGTGGAGCAAAGCTACTCTGCACTGCTGGATCCCTATTTTGCGTAGCAGGGGCTTTAAAAAGGGCTTGCGTGGTAAACTGGGAAAATTACAAAAGAACATAAAATGCAAAAGTGACTGTACAGATTGATTACCACAGGGGCAGGACGATACTATGTTTCCCTTTGGGTCTTGAAAGCTTTTGAAACACAGAGACCAATATATTGAGCCAGACCTAAAATGAACAAGCATTGGCATAGCCAATAGGTCCCGCCTTTGGGACCTTATAAGTGTTTAGTCATGCAATAGTTCATGTTGTTGCACCAAGGATATTGTGCTGCATAACTAAATACTTATAAGGTCCCAAAAGCGAGACCTATTGGCTATGCCAATGCTTGTCTCTGCCTGCTACTTTGTTAGCGCTGCAGACTTTTATGGTGCGCCTACTGTTTTGCAGCGCTATGAGTCTTATCGTGCCCATACTGGCCTTGCAGCGCTATACAACAACGGCTCCTACTGTTCTCCACGCTTGTTCTATCAACAGACAAATACTGTGCCTGCCCACTCGGGTCACCAGCGGTAGGTGCATTAATCCGCCGATCTACCTTGCCAGCACACCGCTCACACGTCTATGGAGGGGCGAGAAGCCACTTACCCGATGACGGACGTTACATTTGCCCCCTCACTCCGCCTGGGCCACACCCAAGGTTCACACTTCCAAACACTGTCCACTGTGAGGTGAGGCCAGTCCTGGGGGGGGGGGGCAGCTCCGCTCGCACAGGCAGCAACAGTCACCTTTTCCTGCCCCCCGTTTCTGCCGTCACCTTCGCCTACATTCGGAGAACTGGAAGCTGAAAAGTGAAGGAGAAAGTCCAAACCGGCCGGGGGAGGGGCGGAGACCGGGGGCGAGGCAGCCTGGGCGGGCTTTGCAGCTTTAAATGCTTGTTGTGATAAATGCCTAGTCGGAGTCTGCACAGTTCCCTTTCTGTATAATAGTGGTGGGCGTCCATATGTGAGGATGTGGCGTAATGGCTAGAGCCGCCGACTTTTGAGTTCGAGTCTCGGTTTTGGCTTAATACTCTGGGCACATTTTTGGTGTCCCCCGATGCTTACCAAAAACAAGCAGATGCCAGGCTGCAAAATGAAAAAGAAATGGCGGCCGCGCGGTAAAAAAAAACAAACAGTGGTGCGCGCGCACCACAGAGGAGCGGAGGGGGAGGAGGGAGCGCGGCAGCCTGCTCAGCTGACCAGACGCTCGTGCGTCATGGCCTTTTGCCGGCATGTGTTTCCAATTATCGCGCCCGCGTCTGGGCACGATAATGGGAAACACATGTCTGCGTCGCGCGTAACCGCCCGAAAAGGCCACGACGCACGAGCGTCTGGTCAGCTTTTCAAACCCCTTACTTAAAGTCTCGCCAGAGCAGCGCTTGCGCGCTACTCGAGGCTCGACCTAAAAAGGAGTGATCGCTCCCACTGTGTGAGATTTAAAGATAAATACATGTGGAGTTTGCCTGTGACTAATGATCTATATTAGTTAAGTACTGATGATTTTACTAACTCGTTTTTCGTTCTTAAATCTTCACAGAGCTCAAGAAATAATGCTTTGACCTCTGTTTTGTCAGCTTGGGTTAAACTACTAGGTTCAGTCGTGAAAGAAGAAAGACCCAGGTTTGGGAAAGTGTCACAAATATATCTCAGCCATGGGATATGAAAGGCCTTATCCAGGCTGAGACGATCAAGGATGATGTCCCTACATAGCGTTGCACAGGGTTCGTCCGCACGCTAACCCATAATAAAAGAGGCGCTAATAGGACTTTATCGGAGATAAAGCCCTGTTTTAATTCGGAATGGATAACATAACTAGAAGTAGCGGGAGGTAAAATGTGGTTTTCCTCAGCCTGCAGAGAGCTACATTTATTAAAGCCCCAGACTGTAGCCCCATAGGTTGCTAAGCTGATGCACTGAGAGTTATACACCTTCAGTGCTGGTAAGAAAGTCCCTCTAACATCAGGTCTAATGAGGTTACAAACTGTCCCTGCAGTTCAACTGAGTTTAAGGCTGGCATGGGTGAGCGAAGTGTTCCAAAAGCCTGAGGAACTAAAAGTCATACGTAGATAAGGGAAGTTTTCTACACTCGTTAATGCTTGGCCCTTGATTGGGATTTTATGAAGCCTTGTTTTACCAGGTCCAGAGGACATAATGTGCGACTTCATATAATTACTATTTAAATCAAGGCCTTGCATAAAGGTAGCAAAACGCTCCACCTGTTACCTCAGCGGTTTAGAGGTAAGAGCTAGAAGAACGGCGTCATCCGCGTATAATAAGGCGGGCACTGAAGTGCCAGCTATTAAAAATAATAATTCCATTTGTAGAGCCCTGGTCACACCCAACGGTGTCCCCCGCGCTAGGATCCAGACCCCCCAGAAGGAAATCAGAGATAGCACCTAATGGAGGAGCAGGAGTACAGGACGGCATAAGGAGAATCTCGGATTAGTGGTAAAATAACCAGGTTTTTAGATCTTTACAAAAGATGCTCTCAGTGGGTTTAGCTCTCAGGTCAGCGGTAAGGTATTCCACTTTTTAGCTGCCAGATAGCCAAAGGATCGTGCTCCCATCCTGGCACTTTGGAATTTGGGCACTTTGACCAGGTGGGCTCCCGTCGACCTCAGATTATGTACAGGAAAATAGGGGGTTAACATGGGGTGGAGATAGCTTGGACCTCTCCTCCACAGAATTCTGTGGCAATAGCACATAGCTTTATAGATGATCCTTTTTTCCACTGGCAGCCAGTGGAGGGTGTTCAGAGCTCTGAAGGAGGATGATCTTCTGGGAAGATTCAGGACCAATCGGGCAGCCCCATTCTGGATGTGTTGAAGTTTGTTGAGACATTTTTAGCGGCTCTTAGATAAAGTATATAGCCGTAGTCAATGTGAGATGTGACTAGAGCATGTACAAGAGTTTTCCTGGCCGTGAGAGGTAGTAGGTCAAGGATATTTCTTAGGACTTTAAAAGTCCCGAAGCATTTTCCAGCTACCTTCCTGATTTGATTCTCAAAGGAAAGTTTTGGATCAAACCAGACCCGGAGATTTTTGGTTTCTTCTTTGGGGGTAGAGGTTGGCCCCAAGGTCTGGGGCCACCAAGCCGAAGACCAGATTGAGGGGACTTCCCCACGATCAATACTTCAGTCTTATTGCCGTTCAATTTAAGGCAATTGTTGGACATCCATGAGGCAAGCTCCCCTAAACAAGAGGAGAACTGATTGGTAGCTGTCTCCGTGTCCTGGGATAAGATGACGATCAATTGCGTATCAGCCGCGTAAAATACGATGGTTACTTTGTATTTTCCCACAATTTCTGCAAGGGGGCCCATATAAAGATTGAAGAGAGTGGGGCTCTGTATCGAGCCCTGCGGGACACCTTGCGTGAGCAGAATACTTTTGGATGTGTGCGGATGTTGAGCGACATGAAAGCTGCGGGAAAGGAGAAAGGAGGTCAACCAGCGAAGAGCTGAGCCCACAAAGCCTTAGTCTATGCAGGAGCAAGTTATGGGATACAGTGTCGAAAGCTGCACTTAGGTCCAGCAGGACCAGTGCAGCGGTATGGCCTTCATTGGCGCTTTTCCGCAAGATTTCAATTGCGAGAAGTAAAGCCGTTTCCGTGGAGTGGAAAGCTCTGAAGCCAGATTGAGAGGGATGAAATAAATTGTTGAGATTAATGTGGTTAACCAGTAGGGTGTTCACTACTTTTTCTGCAATTTTGGTGAAGAAAGGCAAGAGCGAGATTGGACGTAAATTGCCTAGCAGACCAGGGTCGGTGGAAGGTTTTTTTTGCAGAAGGAGAACTATTGCTTGCTTCCACTTCAGTGGAACTTCGCCGCAGCTAAAGGATATATCTATGAGCTGTTGGACATAGGGCAGAATAGCGTCCATTCCTTGCATCAGGATTTTAGGTGAGGCTGGATCAAGGGGGGATCCAGATTTGATGCTCATGGCCAGACTCTTCAGATCGTCCAGCATGGGGGTTTTAAATTCAGAGAGATCAATCCCCTCAAAAGAAGCGTCGTAGGGGGTGTCAAGACTGATACCACTACATGCTTCTAATGGGAATGTGTCGTAGATCTTCGCGACTTTAGATGCGAAGAAGTCCGTGATATTTTTGCAGTTCTCCAATGAGGTAGGTGAGGGGGCCATAGTGCGGTAAAGTGAGGACAAGGATTTAAGTATGGAAAAAAGTTCTTTAGATGAGTTGTTGGCTTGCTCCATTTTATCTGTGTAATAGGCGCAGTGTGTTTTCCTAATGAGTGCATGATAGTGTTTAAGCTCATTTTTATAAATAGTTTTACTCAGGGGAGTAGTCTTTCCTCCACTTACGCTCAATGCGTTTACACGTTGTTTTGGCTATCGTCAGAGTTTCATTGAACGAGGGCGCAGAGTTCCGCCGCCTCTTAGTGTTGTGAGTGGTCCACGGGGCTATTTCCCCTAAGGCTCCTAGAATCCATTTTTCTGACATCTGAATTGGCTATATTGATGTCATCTCCTAGTTGGAGATTGGTGCGCAGAAGAGTCTGAGTAAATATTTCGGTATTGAACTAAGTCCCTTTCCTACAGGTAATCATCTGGCTCGACCTGGAGGGAGGAGGAGGTCTGGTGAGAGGGGTAGAAAAGGCCACCAAATGGTGGTCTGACCAAGGGACTATAGTCGGGGTGTCCACTTCAATCTCTGGGAAGTTGGAAAATATTGGGTCTAGTATATGTCCTAGTTGATGCGTAGGGGTATTCACTCTTTGACTTAAATTCATTGTGTTAAGTTCCTTACATAAGGATTGGGCTTCCAGGTTAGAATTAGTGTCAAAGTGCAGATTAAGAGCGCCTAGGATTATCAGATTGTTGTGGCGCAGTGCTGGTTGGACAGTGTTTTCAGCTAAACTAGATATAAATTTTGCGGCAGGTCCCGGAGCCCGGTAAATCAGGAAACCTGCTAGAACATGGTCCTGTACAGCGGCTAAGGTGAAGAAGATGGCCTCGCAGTTTTCAATGTTTGTGGCCTTGATGGTACATTTGAGGGAAAGTTTATGGATAATTGCTATTGCTCCGCCTCTCTTAATATGCAGTCATGTCTAAATATTCCGTATTCTTGAGGTAAGGCATCTAGAATATCGGGGCAAGAGGACTCATTCAGCCAGGTTTCTGTCAGAAACATGGCTTCGGGCTGTTTTTCCATGAGACACTCATAGATCTCGTTTTTATGTTTCGATAATGACCGACAGTTAATAAGTAGGGACCTTAATTTGTGCTTACTAGTGGTCGTTCGCTCTATTTGATCCGGATTAAACTTGCAGTGTGAGCATTTAAGCAGGTCAGCCTCTACAACTAGCTTATGTCGGCATGCTTCAGGGATGTCAGGCGCTAGGTTCCTCAGTTGCTCTGCAGAGTATTTAAGAGGCCGACCGATAGTGAAACTAGCAGGGGTTCTGGCCCTGGCGGGGCTCAGACGGGCTTGCCTTTGGACCGCCTTCGGCGTGCCAGTGGCGCGCCCGCTGCGCACGTCCGAGCTGATTCTGATGTAGACCGCCTCCGGGGGGGTGGCCAGTTTCAGCCAATCCCGAGGCAGCAGGGTGTGGAGTGAGTCCACTCACCGCGCCCTGCAGTCGGTGTCACAGCAGGTAAGATCGTAGGCAGGGAAAGTGTGCAAACAGCAGCAATACGACTGAAAAGGAGAGGAAAGTGGAGCCAGGCAACTCCTGCACCGAGGTGCTACAAGGAAGTAAAAACAAATTCTACGGGAGCCAGGCACCTCCCAGCAATATGTGCTACAAGGAAATAAAATATTTAAAGCACACGAAACACTCCTGCCCAAGTGATTAAGCAGGAGGGAGTGGATGCACTATTAAGAAATGCTCCTACCAGAGGAATTAGATCCGGCGCATCCGCGCCGCGGCCATTCTGATGTAGACCGCCCCCCTGGGGCGTGGCCAGTTTCAGCCAATCCCGAGGCAGCAGGGCAAAGAGTGAGTCCACTCAACGCGCCCTGTAGTCGGTGTCACAGCAGGTAAGATCGCAGGCAGGGAAAGTGTGCAAACAGCAGCAATACGACTGAAAAGGAGAGGAAAGTGGAGCCAGGCAACTCCTGCACCGAGGTGGTACAAGGAAAGTAAAAACAAATTCTACGGGAGCCAGGCACCTCCCAGCAATATGTGCTACAAGGAAATAAAATATTTAAGACACACAATACACTCCTGCCTGAATGATTAAGCACTCAGGAGGGAGTGGATGCACGATTAAGAAACGCTCCTACCGGAGGAATTAGATATTCTAGGTGTATCTTCTTGAGCGGAAGTTAGATAAACGGCTAAACCATTTATATAAATGATAAAAAGTATGGGGAACATAAATTCAGATGAGAGCTCACTGTGAGAGTTTAGGCGGACTCTGGCTGAAAGATCAGTGTGTAAAGAGTATAAAAATTTTACCAGAGGGGGATCTACTCCTAGGTCCCGCAACATTAGCCATAACTTGACTCTGTTTACTGAATCACAGGCAGTGGACAGATCCATAAAGGGGAGATAGATAGGAGAATGCCTGGCATGGATGTACTTAGAAATTATCAGAGCCAGGTTCAGGCATTGCTCATTGGTGCCTAAATTCGGTCGAAAGCCCAATTGGAAAGGTGACAGAATGCCCTTATCAGCAGCCCAATTAAGTAGGCGGTCATATATATCCCTGCTGATCACTTTGATTGTACTATCAATAAGTGAAATAGGGCGATAGCATTTGGGAGACATGCGATCACCCTTTTTAAATATTGGCACGATAGTTGCAGTGGACCAGGAATGAGGGATGTTAACTGTTAGACAAGCATTTTATGTATTAGTGATAAGGGGGCCCCATATCTCGGGCATGCATCACCAGGTCAATCGGCACCCCATCTGGGCCTGGCTCTTTGCTACCCGAGCTGTGTTGGATAGCCGATTTCACTTCCTTTAAGGATATCAAAAGGGGCGATATATTTTGAAGTCTATTGCATAACAAGGCTAGCGAGGTCGGGTTGTCCTCTAAGCTATAAATTGAGGCAAAATGTGATACCCAGTCTAAACTAGGGATATTATTTTGCAGATGGAGGGTCGCAGGGGAATTCTTAATTCTAATTTGGTTTATCAGAGCCCAAACGGACTTACTGTCTGTTCCTCAGGCTGCACTTTCCAGCGATTCCCAATCCTGTTTGTATATTCCCTCTTTCAATGTGATAGCGTTGCTTTGTATTCGCGGCGTGCTTGAAGGATCTCAGTTCTAACCCTCGGCTGGACATTTAATGCTAGTCTCAGATTACGATTAGCCATGGAGTAAGCCTCATCAAACCACCTGGGATTTGTTTTAAGTGTGAGATGGTTTGGGCACAGAGTCCCTAATACTGCATGTTAACCTATTATAATGCAGAGACATCAGCTCGTGTCCATTGTCTGCTGGGCAATTAAGAAACAAGCCTAAATGCAAATGGAGTAAAGTTGACAATGATTCTATTGGTTTATTCAGACGCCATACTAATCTTAGGCCATCCGTCGAGTGTTGGGTGATGGAAACTAAATTGACATTACGCCGATATCTCTTTTTGTCATAATATAAAGACAATTGTGACCTACCTGTTAAGATCAGTTCTGAATAGTCTTTAAGACACTGCTATATTTTGCTCCTTTTCTTCTGTTTCTCCCCTGGAGCCTAGATGCCTCTGTGGTGTATATTTGAGCTTAATAAGTATTTCAGTCATTCATCATTCATGCCAAACTGAATATGTAATTTTGTTTGATTGCTGATATTTTAAAAGTTTGCATCTTGTTCCATAAAAATACAGATAAACTGTGCCACATTTGTGACCTTACTCCTTTTTACCCCACAGATTCTCTTCATTATCAGTTACCGGGTCATCTAAGCATCAGTTTATGTTTATCCTTAAATAATTACATTTGTGGTGATCCTTTTAAATAGTAGTAAATTCCCCTCCTCCCAAAGGAAGTGCCTCACTTCCCCCCCCCCAAATAATTTTGTAGCTAGGAATTTGTGAAAAAGTGTCTACTGTGTCATCTGATGGAGTTTTCTCAGTTCTAAAATTGATCAGATTACATAATCCACGCATAAAAGATCTTCATTTTACTGGAGCTTTTACTCCCTTGATGTCTACATCTTCTGTGATGATGCTTGATAAAGGTTCCAGAACTATATGATTCAGTTACAGCAAGCTTCTTCTTTTCCAAAATTAAAATTCAAAAGTTGTGAGAAGTCAATCAGTAAATAGAATCTCCAGTTTTTATACAAGAGGTGTACACCTCAATAAACTTTCTCAAAGTAGGTAAATCACCTGGACCAGATGGGTTTGAAAATGTAATTTAAACGACCTATAAATTCGTTCTGCCTGCATGGCTTGTGCACATAGATAGTATAACTATTAGGGAGCAAAGGTATAAGCAGACAATCATTATTATCCATTTGGGGTGCAGTGAGTAATATGGGCAAGCAGACTACAAAGAATGTTACAAACGCTGATTCTCGGGAGATAGGGTTTATTAGAAGAATGCATGGTCAGACCAATGTCTGGCAGATACTGGGCATAATCAACAGCACAAGAAACTGGTTATAGTCTGCAGTGATGATAAGCATAGATTCTGAAAAGATCTTTGATAACATGGCTTGGAAGCATGTGTGACTTACATTTCAACACGTTAATTTTAGAGAAAACCTCAGAGACATAATAAAAGCTTTACACACTAATGGGTCAATGAGGGGCTGCATCAATGGTGCCAGAAACAATCCTTCTGAGAAAAGGAGGAAATCAAGGTTGCCTTCTTTGCCCACTACTGTTTGATCTAGCACTGAAACCAATGACATAAGAAATGATGATAGGACCTTAGGAATCAAATGTGTGCATCTACATCTCAATCAGCTATTTCATGCAAACAAAATAATATTTACATTTTCTGATCCTTAAATGGTAATTCTTTTAAAGATGTATTTGTTTCCAAAAAGTCATGAGCAATGTGCCCAAGACTTTGTGAGCTTTTTCACAAAGGAAGTGTCAAGATTAAGGTTTCCGTAGAAAACGGAAAAGTAGTTGCTGCTGAGGAGGTTTGTGTTTTTCAAACTAGAAATCTATCAACAAGGATTTTCCCACCAGCAAATTTAAAATTATACACATTTCATTGAGTCAAAAGTGCCAAACTGGGTCGATCTTGAAAGTCCAGAGGGACAAATTGTTAAGTACTTAAATACCATCTGTTTTAAACTTTTACAAGGAAGGAATCTCCATCTCCTCACTGTGGAATTATTGGGGCAAATGATCAACAATTTGCCAAAGAAAATACACTTGTTGTGGGTTCCCTCTCCTAAGTCCCACTTTTTCCTGTTTCTTCCCCTCGTGTTCTTTGAGTCTAGTGCAACCCTGTCTTATGTCTCCCTATCCTGTGACAACCTTATCTGTTTTGTTCCACATCTGAATATTGTTTACCTCCATATGCAGCCGGGGTTCCACTTGACTGGTGGTTTTGGCGAGCAGTCCTTGGGTGCTGTGAGGCTCGAATAAAGAGAGTTTGTCATCTTTCTGCTCGGTGGTTGGTACTTCCACAAAACGTCAAACTGTATATACATGGTGAAGCATCTGCCATAGTATGTTTATGTTTCACAGGCATAGACAGACTTGGCCTAACATTAATCTTAACCCCTGAGTGCCCTACTTGTCTCGAGCAAAGATTTATAAACTAATAATGAGAACTGATGGAAGCTTAATGCCCCAAATTGTGACCTGTTACATTTGTTCCTCAAGTGTCCTGTAGCTTCGCAGTTTTGGAATAAAATCTCTGTAATAATTATTTTGATAACTGAATCGCTTGTCTGACCTACAAAAAGACATATTTAATGATCTAACCCAAGAGTATTTGCAGAATTTAAGTAAAGCAAAATATATTATAACAGCAGTAATTGTAGGAAAAAGTAATTGTATCATATTGGAAGAATAAGCTAGATATCTTTGCATGGTTACAAGATATACTTACTCTGTTTTCAAGAAATAACTTATACCTCAAGTGTAAAAACAACCTAGCAAAATTTTACAAATTTATAGGACTTTCTTAAGGACATATATGACAATGCCCAATTATACGAACATAGTATTGAGACTAGTATAATTCGAGCCTCTTTTCCCTTTTTATGCCCCTCTTCACTATAGTTTTTTTCTATTAAGATCTATAAATAGTAAGGTCGAAAGTCTTGAATCCTAAAGTACCTCCTAGTGAGAAGCATACTTAGAAATGTGGAATACACTATATTGTTTGCATGACTGTTTCTTAATGAAAAGATATATTTCCAGATGCCCTGTTGTATGAGCATACAGTAATCCTGAAACTGAAGACATGCGTAACATAATCGAGATGAGTTGAATAATTGGGACACACCTTTTACTACAGATGATGTGTATACATGGTCTTCTTTTCTACATTGTCTAATATTGTATATGTATTTCGCAATCTGTTTTACTATGGTAAGGTCAAAAGGAGAGTGTTAATAAAAAGGCATTCCTGCCTGTGCTTCTATGCATCACAACATCATTAATTGCTGGTGAATATAATTTTTATAATACCCCCTGCTGAAGGTAGATAGTTATCTTTCTAAAGAAATCCATGTATTTTAAATAGCATTAAAAGAAATCTCTTTTATCCATGTGTTTGTCAAAACAACTAGTAATAATGCCACAGAATGTGGCACATAATTTGTATTCCGTTGCAGAATTAGCCACATTATTTACCTTCCCTTGGTGCATACTTTACCTTATATTACTGCGTACATGTCGTTCTCCATTGCCTCATAGTTCTAGCAGCCCCTACCATAGCCAACAGAAAGACTGAACATCATAGAGGAGGAAGAGAATTGTTCTGTAGTAGACCACAGTTTGTGACTGGGCAGTGTGTTTACGTACTCAGGCATACACTTATATTAAGGCAGATGAAAGGTCAGTATAGTAAAGAGAGAAGGAAATTTTAGTTGACGAATACTTCAGACATATTTAAAAAGGCAGAATAAACGCTTGATTGCTAAATTATATAACCTACCAACCACATTCAAGAGAGTTAAACGGGAAATTAATGATGTGTGGCATCAGTGTTAAAAGCGTAGGCTAGGCAGGGCAGCAAGTAGGACTAACTACATGGTTTGATGTGGTACAAATGACGGTATGCTGTGGGAGGTGATCTACCATGATCGCAGCACATCCCCTTGTGGAACTAGCTTCCATCCATGAAGGTCCCACATGAAAGGAGAATATATACATAAAAAAACAAGCACAATCGCCTTATCTGTGCAGAATTCCTTAATACATGGCTACCAGGTGTTGTATGTTAAGCTAACACCACATTGTGAGGTTTTCAGAAGTTAGTATTAACTGGAGTCAGGGGAACCAAATTGGTGATGGAGAACTTTTGTATAGAAACAGAATGTCATACAGAGCCAACTAAGGTTGCTAACTGACTGGTATTTTACCGGACTAAACCATTTTATGCCTATACCAGTAAAAAAAAACGGAAAAGCGGTGTAAACTGGTATCTTTCCCTTTTGAAAAACGAACCTAAAACAGCAAAAATGTGAAGAAAACACTTTATAAGGTATTTAGGGCTGTCTATTTTTTTCTTAATTACTAATTAAGCCAGCGGAGGGAGGGGTGGGGCGAGGGGGGGGGCCTTCTATAATAGCGTAATGTAAGCAAATAGTCTTTAGTTTTTCTCTGAGAAAGGTGGCGAGCTGCATGCTACTAAAAGAAATATCTCAAATTGCACATTTCAGTAGAGAGCACAAGGCTGGCAGATGGCGATAAGAGGAACAACATTTTTTTTTTTTTTTTTTGAAGAGGAGGGATTTCAGATCTTTTTTAAAATAGGATGAGAGATTGTGCCAGGTACAGCACAGTTCGCGTCGAATTACAGATTCATGGAGCACAGCCAGAGGAGTGGCTAAGAGCAGGAATGTAAGAATATTTTCAGTACCACTGGAAAAATATAATTTTTCACTAGTACACCATAACTTAACAATATTATATGCGTGTCAGCCACAAACCGGACAACTTTATATATGATGCGAACCTTTTTTGGGTAGGGTGAGCCTTAACTGGCGGCCACTGTTGTTTGGGTAATTTACGAGTAATCTTCATTACTCTGTGCCACTGTTTGGTTTGTAAAAAATGAAGTTCTAGGACCAAAGGTATTTTGCCATTATTGACTGTTTATGTGCAGGTAGGTGTCCCTTCCTGCACATAAACAATCATCCCTGCAACGGAGGCACCCTTGCACCATGGCGCAAGGGTGCTTGTGTTGGCGCTAGGCAGCTTTTTTAGCACCGGCGCAGGGGTGAGCACAGGGGTGTTCTGTATTCTTGTTAATAAGGCTCTTCCTTGCATTTTTGAAATGATGCAGCTTGGTGCAGCAGATTTGCTTCCGGCGCCACGCTGCACAATTTCATTGTAAATATACCCCTTAGGGGCATATTTACAAAGGCATTGCGCCACCGGACCATCACTTTTTACGAGGCTCCGGTGGCACAATGCCCTGCTCCATATTTACAATGCGGCGCTAAGCCCCTTTGCGTGGCTTAACACCACATTGTAAATATCGTACCCTTCAACACAGTTTTCTGCGTCAAAGGGAGGTGCAATGGGTGTTGCTGTGGGCGTACTCACACAGCCCCCCCATTGCTTTTTGACACTGCCCCAGATTTACAAGGATGTGTAAATCTGAGGCAGCGCCAAAAACTAATGCCATTAAAAAGGAGGCGTTAGAGTGGTACGACGACGAGACATAGATTTATTTCTTTTCGTTTTTTGCTCTTTCTATGCGTGCTGCATCCTGCCGCACACATAGAAGGAGCAAATTGCCATTGCAGGGACACCTTCCTCCACATAAACAGTCATCCCTGTAATGCAGGCACCCTTTCAAGGTGCAAGGGTGCCTGCATTGGCGCTAGGCAGCTTTTTTACCACCGGCACAGGGGTGAGCACAGGGAAGCGCCGTATTCTTGTTAATACGGCGCATCCCTGCGTTTTTTAAATTCAGCTTGGCAGAGCAGATTTGCATGCCGCGCCATTTCATTGTAAAATATACATCCTAGTGTCATCATTTGATGGACTCTCATAAATATGTGCCGCTGTATAGAAATAAGTTATTGTACTGAGCAGTGGTAAACAGTGGTACAAATTAAGCATTGTTCCAAGTCCTGATCTTCGTTGTCACAGCCCTTACAATGAGCATTCAATCCTGTTAACAGAAGCTTTTACCCAAGCCAGTCAAAACATTCCCATCCCACCAATATGGGTTCCTTTTCTTGGCACACCTCCCATCATACCCTGTTAAAGGAAGCAAAATCACCCCATTTCTTGTTTCCAAGCACCCTATCTCCATCTAAAGCCAAATAAATAACCTCCAAAAGGAGTGGTGGTGTGGCAAACCTGGACTGTGACGAGGAAGACCAGGACTCAGAGTTATGAAAATTACCAGTTAGTAACTGGGCCACTACCTCCTCGTTTGTTTTCCTCATCCCAGTCCTTACATAGGGAACTGATACCCAACTAAAATATTCTGCTTCAACTCCAACATTCAGAAACTCCAACCATAAAACATACTCCAGTTTGAAGTTTATTCAATGGATTACGGTCCCAAAACTGCATCCTAAACAGAAGAACCAAAACTAGAAAAGATATTCTCCCCAACTGCACTCTGTAGTGTCTCATCAAGGTATGAGGAGTAGACATGTGGCAGCATTGCAAATATTAGACATCGAAGCTCCCATAAGTGCCATCCAGGAAGCAGCAACCTTCCTTGAAGTTGAGTTGACAGGACTCCTGTTCGTTTTCATAAGTTTGCTTGCTTTAGCCATCTAGTCAGAACAAACAATTATCCTTTCCAAAAGGTTCTCTCAGGGCCAGATATATCTCCAAGGCCCAACGGACATCAAGGGTGTGCAATAACTCCTCTTCATTATAGGTTGGCAGGAACACAAACTGTCAAGACTAAATCACTTCAACAATGAAAAGTCGAAGGGATTTGGCCTCAACACAACCCTATCTGAGAAGAATCTCAAGAATGGTTGTGAATACAGGCGCTCCCAGTTCACCAATCCTTAATCCCGAAGAGATTGCTACTAAAATCAATTCTTTTTATGGAAAAAACACGAGATCTGCAGAACTCATCGGCTTGAATGGGAGCTTTGAAGTGCTTGTAATGCACGGGGAAGGAATAGGGCAATGGATTACTGGGTTCCTTAGAATAAGGTTTCTCAATAGGCTTGCCACCTTAAAAGGTCTAATGGCTGCGCACTGATACCGTGGCGTGGAAACAGGAAGCCACAGCAGAAAGCCATTCCTCAAAAAATGCAATACAAACAAAGAATTCCAAGAAGTAGGGCTCACATTCCTAGATCCACACCATTACTCTAAGCTTCACCAGTGTCAGGAATAGGATTTTAATGTAAATGGATTTCTGACTGCTGACTAAATGTAGTCATCTCAGGAGAACACCCCTTTGCTCTCAGATTCACCCTGTCAGATAGCTGGAAGTGGACCAGAGATGCATGTAGTAGACAAGTGAACCTTGGAGGGTAAGGAAACAGCGGTAACATCCAGTGTGCCTGCACTGCTAAAGTGTACCACAGTGGATCCAGCACAGGACCACTTTAAAAACCACTACCCAGTTCTCCTGCACTTTCTGCAGTACCCCTTGGATTAAAACAATGGAAGTGAAGGTATAAAGCAGCAGTTTGGGCCATAGACAAAAACAGAGTGTTAGAAAATCATCCTTTTGCCCTGTTCATCTAATTTCTTACTGAATGATACTGGTGGTAACTGACTCTGACTGTACCCTGGGCTCAGTGCCAGTGCTATGTTTAAAAAGGCACATGTAATGGGGTACACTTACAATTGACAATGACAGACCCAATAAGTCCCTAGAAGATAATAGGGCCAGGGGGTGCAATCTACCTATAAGTCCCTAGTATAAATTAGGCCATGGAGGTTTAGAGGCCCAGCAGATTTTCTGCACTTGCATGTGTGATTGCTGCCCCTTTAAAGGCAGCCCTGCCTTGCAGCCTGTCTTTAAAAGTAAATTCTCACAATGGGTATTGACAAACCTTATAAGTCCCTAGAGGGTTCAAACTACCTATAAGTCCCTAGCATATAATAGTGCTTGGAAGTTTTGAGGCCCAGCAGTTTTCCTGCACTTGCATGTGTGCACTGCTGAGTGCCTGCTGTCATTTTAAAGGCAGTCTTGCTTTGCAGACTGTCTTTAAAATATGCTAATTCGACTTTGGTGGTATGGGCACTTTAAAAGTGATAGCCTACTGTATTTTTACATATTGGGCATCTCCAATGTATCCCCTAGGTGTCTCAGGGGTGGGGGCCATGTAACTATAAGTAGGGACCTTATAAAAGATGTTTTATATGCCCTGGTGAGGAAAAAACTGCATGTTTCAATTTTCCCAATGTAGGTACTTAGCTATGGAGCCTATGTAACATTGCAATATTTTATTTAAGTATAACACTTGCTAGGAAAGGAGTAACAAATGTCCCTCAAGGACTAAAAGTATTGGTATTGATGAATTCAACAACTTGCCACTGTTGAATTTGTCATAACGACTGCAGAAAATAAATTATAAGATTTTCTTTTCTGTGAGCCAAAATATAGCCTTCTAACAGTCTCCCCTGATTGGTCAGCACTAACAGGCTTAGCCAGGCTGCTTTGATTAGGTTATAAGTGGCCTGACCGGAGCAGAGGTTATCTAATGGTGGGAGCTACAAAGACCAGGAGCCAGGAAGGTGGACGGTTAATAAAACCTGGGGTGATATGTACTAGGAAGTGGCGGAGCATGTTGTTAGCCTCCTTGGCTTAACGACACTCTCCGCCACTTCTGAAACTCAAGGCTGCACCATATTTACAAGAATGTGGTGCAGCCTTGCATTTCCCCCTGCGATGGCGCTAAGTTTAACAACTTAGCGCCAATGCAGGTGCCCTTGCACCAGAGTGCAAGGGTGTCTGTGTGCAGGGGAGGATTGGTTATGTGTAGGAAGGTGTCCCTTCCTGCACATAAACAATCCTAAAATGCCATTTTGTAACTTTCATGTGTGCTGCTTCATGCAGCACACAGGAAAGTTACAAAATGGCATTTTGTTAAAAGGTTTGTTTATGTACAGGAAGGAACACCTTCCTGTACATAAACAAACCATGGCATTTTGCTTTTTCCATGTGTGCTGCACAAGGCAGCGTCAAATACCATGGGTGTTGCGGTGGAACGCCCACCACAACATCCACTGCACGCCCCTTTCATGCTAACCATAGTGTGAAAGGGTGCCTTATGTACAAGGCAGCGTTAAGCCACGTTAAGTGGCTTAACGCTGCCTTGTGCATAAGGCGCAGCCCCTATCGCCACCACAACGTCCGTAAAAGTGACGTTGTGGTGGCGATAGAGGCTTGTACATATGCCCCCTGGTCTTCAAATAGAGGAGTAAAGGAATGCCAGGCCTACCTGCCCCCACATCCTGCACCCCCAGCCAGATGACAGGCTTAAGACAGGAATTTGCAGAGGTCAGGGGAGGAGAGCTAATCGAAATGAGCCACACTGTGGGTAGACTTAGCCAGCTCTTACTCCTCTGGAGAGAATTCATCCATGTTGGATTTTGGAAGTGCTGTGCTTTGTGGGACAAGAAGATGCCACACTTTGGTGGAAGTTGTCATGCTTTTGAATGGCACCCAGCATCTCATTGGATAGAGGTGCCCCCCTGCTTATCGCCCCAGAACACTGAATAAATATGTGAGAGCTGCATAGTCTCTCAGATCTGCTGCCTGAAACTACAAGGAGAAGAAGGACTGCATTGTTGGAATCTGGATTTGCACCCAAAGGCCTGCTGCACAATCTTGCACTACATCCCTGGGGACTGAACCTTGCTTCAAGAAAGATTAAGGTGTTGACTTCCCTGCAAGCTATAGGTTAAAAGAGCCCACCTGCATCATCTCCATCAAAAGTCCCTATCCTGGAGTGCATTGAGTGGACTATTAAGGACTTGGCCATGTACATTGTGGGAATTGTAGCCCAGACATCCCAGAGCCTAATTGCTAGTGGTCGGTGCATACTTACCCTTAACAATAACCCAGTTTCCAATATAGAGCATCCACTTTCGATGCTTCCAGAAAACATGACCTTGCACAAGGTAGACATGCTTACAATATTGTGAAGTTACTGTGCACTAACGAACAATTAAGCCTAGCAAAAACATACGTAGAAGATAGAGGTAGAAGAGTATTCTCTCTGCGGGCAAACAAATCTTCTTCTGGCAGCCTAACAATGACTTAGTCAAGGCAAGAGATACAGAGGAGGGGAAGAACATGCTCAGATGGTCCACAGGCCCATTCTTCCTGCCATGAATATGCACTGTGCACAGAGACAGGTTGGTCTCCACCCATGTATAAATCTCATGAGCAAGGGTCAACGGAATCTGTGCTTGTATTCCCCCTCCTCCCGTGGGGGATGTTTGCTAAGACTTCTCAATTGTCCTGACCTGCACATTGTGACCCCTCAATAATGAAGCAAAATAGCCATCTGCACTGCTTTCATCCCCCTCCAGTTGGAGGACCATGCTCTTTGTTCCCGAGATGATTCCCCCTGTACCAAGTTGTTTCCCAAAGTAGCAGCCCCCTGCCAACCCCGTTTGCGTCTGTTGTCAGAATCTTGGGTGGGAGAACTTCTAGAAAGATGCCTTTAGCTAAATGTTCCTGGTTCAGCCACCAATGGAGAGACTGCGAGATTGCTGTTATTACAGGGACTTCTTGCTTGTGCTGCTGTGAATTGGGATCCCAAAACCCTAGACGATATTTATTAAAAGCTGTATAATGTAATGTGGCACAAGGAGGATCGCCTTCAATGAGAACATAACGCCTGGACCTCAACCATTCCCTCGCTGAAAGGGCTTCCTTGACCAGATCAGAGGAGAGCTGGGACACCTGTTTTTGCTTTCTGGATGCAGGCAGAAATACTTTCCTAGACTGGTTTTGAATCGCACCCCTGTGAATCCTAGTTTCTGAGTTGAAGTCAAGTGCTACTTCTCGTGGTTTGGTAAAATCTGTGATCTTCCAACTGGCTGCAAATGTCCATCACATTCTCGCCAGACTTAAAGACAGTAGAAACACAGATCAACTAGTCATCTAAGTATGGAATGACTTGAATTCCTCGTGCATGAATACGCCCTACAATTGGTGCTAATACCTTGGGGAAGAAGTCAGCCCAAAAGAAAGAAAGAATCTGAAACTGGTAATGTCCATCTTGAACACAAAACCATAATTATTTCTGCTATGTTTGATGTATCGGCACATTCAGATATCTATCCAGGAGGTCCAAAGACGCAAGGATGTCTCTAATTTTTATTTACAGTAAGATTACTTGCAGGGACATTACATTGAATGCTCCATGTGGAGTATAAATGTTCACTACTATTAGATCTAGAACTGACTTGTAATCTCTGGATGCTTTCTGGACAAGGAACAAAATTGAGTAGAATCCCTTCCTTCTCTGCAATGGAGGGACTGGAATTATTGTTTTCTTGAGCAACACATTCTGGGTCCCACTGCAACAAGGCTTGTTGTTTCTGCAGATCTTTGGGTGGAGGAGTTGGGCAAAGAGTTGAGTAAAAATAGTCGCCTGCACTTTCTGTCCGATATCTGATACCCATTTTGTATGGCTTCCAGGACCTCTTGGTTCCATATTGACGTCTTTTGGTTCCCCAGATCAAATGCCAGCCGGCCTCTGACTGGAAGATAAAAACCCACAGCACAGACACTGCTCGGTGGGTGGTGGGGTGTAGTAGAAATGGTAACTCCTGCAGATTGTGTCTGGGGCTTTTCTGATGGAGAGATGTCCCCTCTGACAAAAGTGTTGACTCAGCTTTTGGTTTTTTTGTGTGGTTTTTTTAAAATTTATTTTATTATCCACAGTATCAAAATATCAAAAATACATACAGATCTGATAATAAGACATACAAGCAATTCATTTCATTAAATTATACCACAAAACAGAGTTGAATTAAATTAAATTGGGTTATCATTCCACTCAACAATTCATATGATCGGCCATTGCCCCCCAAATATATATACCTAATTTACGTTTCCCTGATCCTTTCACAGAATACAGACTATGCTCCAAATTATACATATTATAGACCCGGGCTCGCCAGATTTCAAAAGATGGTGCTTCCGGCTGAAGCCAAGAAGACACTAAACATAGTTGAGCAACCGCCGTAGCAATAAAGAGCAGATACCGGAGTTTATACATGGGTCTCCCTTGCTCGAGATCCTCGCCAATCCCCAACAACATCATAGAGGCAGATATTTTAACGCTGACCCCGAGATTTCTGTCATAAATTTCTCTATATGTCGTATATATGGCCCTAGTTTGGCACAATCAAAGAAAATATGAAGACTATCAGCGTTATCCGTACCACAGCGAAAGCATTTGCCATCATTACCCCTCCCCCATTTCATCATCTTGGCGGGAGTATGATAGAGATTAAATACGGTTTTGTGAAACTGGGCTTTAAGATTCGCCGCAGAGAAAGCAACAAGCCTCCATCTGAATTGGGAAATCAGGGCTCCCCAGCATTGATTAGAGGTAAATTCATATCTGAGTAACGTTTTGGTGAGCCAGATAGGAGAAATTGGATAATCTAGCCTGACTGCTGCTGAAGGACAAGGACCCTTGCCCCGAATGGATTCACATCTGCGCAACAAGACTGGTGTGAAGCTCGTGCACCATCTTCCCAAATAAGGGATAACGGAATATATAAATTTAATTCCATATTGAATTCTTCTACAAATTTAATTTATGGTGATATATGTGAATACACACGAATCAATTCAGGATTAGATTCACCTACAAAGTGAAGCCACGGGGGTGCACATAAACTACGTGACAACGATAAAGAATCTTCTTACAGAATCTTTTTATGGTTTTTTGGAAGAGTGATTGTGTGAACACTGCATACATCACTATAGGTGTACTGAATTTTAATACAGTTGAGAGAGAGACAAGCATTGTATTTGTCCTGATGAAGGTGGTACCTCAATAATTTCTGACCACTGAAACGCGTCGACGCCTGTTTTTTTATTTGGTTGTATCCAGGAACGGCCCTTTGTCTAATGAAATGATAAATGAATAGACTAATGGTGTTTATGTATTTGATTCCTGTTGGAAATAACCTTTTTGATGAAATTACATGTTTCACATTTTCTTTGTCTCTCACAATGTCTCAGGTTTTTAATATGTGAATTTATGTTTTTTTTTATTATTATTGAATTTGTGTTTATTATTGTATGATTTTGATGTGATTTTAACCTATTTTTAATAAATCTTGAATTTGTCATACATTTGAGTGTTTTATCCTTATGTGATATATGGTTGTTTCTCTGTGTTCAATTGGATGGTGTTTATGGAGTAATGTGGATAGGTGATATAGTAGTGCACAATTGCTTGCGAATCTGGTTGATTGTGTACCGGGTTGAAGGTGTATTTCTATACATGTCCAAGAGAAAAATATTTTTTATTTACCAGTGGTACCCTGTCTCTTGGTCAGTGGGGTCGCTCCCTATTTTTCTAAAAAC
>CAWUFW010025793.1:0-40282 GCA_963921515.1 Calotriton arnoldi
GGTTCAGTGGACAGCTAGCTGTCAAAAGGCATTTGAAGACCTAAAGCAGGCCATGTGCACTGCCCCCATCTTACAGAGTCCAGACTACACCAAAAAGTTCATTGTCCAAACAGATGCTTCTGAGCTGGGTGTGGGAGCTGTACTGTCTCAACTGAATGATGAAGGTCAAGACCAGCCAGTAGCTTTTATTAGCAGAAGGCTGACCCCTAGAGAGAAACGTTGGTCAGCTATAGAGAGGGAGGCCTTTGCAGTGGTATGGGCCCTGAAGAAGCTGAGGCCATACTTGTTTGGTACTCACTTCATAGTTCAGACTGACCACAAGCCCCTCCTATGGCTAAAGCAGATGAAAGGTGAAAACCCAAAACTTTTGAGGTGGTCCATTTCCCTACAGGGGATGGACTATACAGTGGAACATAGGCCTGGGACCCAACATGCCAATGCAGATGGACTCTCAAGGTATTTCCACTTTGAACACGAAGACTCAACTGGTCAAGGTTAGTTTAGTGTCCCTACGTTTGGGGGGGGTTGTGTAGGAGAGTAGGATCTGCCTCTTATGTTGCCCCCATTTTTTTCTGATGTTAGCACTGGTTTCTGGCTATAGTCTGGCTGGGTCCCTGCCAATCAGGGCCCCAGCCTCTCTGTTCTCTCTAAACGACATGGAGTGCACTCTAGGTGCACTAGTGATTGGATACTGTGGTGCCTTATGAGTCCCTAGTATATGGTACCTTAGGTGCCAAGGGCATAGGTACTTCACAGGCCTACCAGGGGCTGCAGCATGTGTTATGCCACCCCTGGGAAGCAGTCTAAATCTGACACCACAGGCCTGCTACTGCAGCCTGGGTGAGGTGGTGCTAGCACCCCTCACTGAGATATAGGTTTCCTATATCTCTCCTGCACACACATATCAACCTATCAGTCACCCCTATGGCAGGCCCTATCAATCCTGAGGGCAGGGTGCTTGGCTTCTATGTGAGGGGGTGCCTCTGCCTGAGCAGGGCCCCTCTGCAGCTCTCAGAGTCTATTCTCTGGTGCTGTTTGTGGATGCGGTTAAACCATATACTATTAAGTGCATTATATCCTCGCGGTAAATGCTAACTTTGGAATGGCTGCATCAAAACATGTCGTGTTTGGTGTCAAACATCTTGGAATACTACCCCCCGCCAATCTTGGCGGTGGGGGTAGCATTCCACCCTTCTAGAGGGAGAAGACATGTACCTGCTGTGGAAACGCGGTAGAATCCTAAAGAGCCCTGGCATCACAAAATGGATGCCACCAGTCACAGACACTGGGCTGCCCTCCTGCTGATGACCGAAACTCGCAGTGGAGGAAGCCCAACAATAGGCATCCTGTCACAGGGAGGTGTAACCACCTTCCAGACAGGGTTTAGTGTATTGGGGCTGGGTGGGTGCACTCTTAGAGTGCTTTGAAGTCCTGCACTGGGGAGCAGAAGGCTCCTCTGTGCATATGCCAGTTCAAACCAGCTCAGGGGCTACCTGCCCCTGCTCTGGCGCGAAACTGGACAAAGGGAAGTGGGTGTAGCCACCCCTCCCTTGACCCTCCCATAGGTGGGGTCATAGAGCTAGTCCATCCCCTCTTTTTAGCATAAGAGGGGGAACCTTGCCATTGCAAAGCAGATAACCCCTGGACGACGCTCTACAGAAGAATCCTGGCCCTTCGACGTTCCACTACCTTTGGAAGACAGAAGAATCTCCCTTGGAGTCAAGGAGTGACTCCCCTGCTTGGCAGGCACCAAAAATGACAACGACGGTCGCAAACTATGCCGCTCCCGCCGGAGTCCGAAGTCCCTGCAGCCCAGGAAGTGGATTTCCTGACCTCACCCAGGCCATCGTGAGTCCCCAGCGAAGCTGAGGCAAGTGAACCCCACGAGTAACGAGGAACCGCGACCCCTGGGTACCGTGCACTATTGTCAAGTGCAACCCCTTCACAACGTTCTACGAACCTGTGCTTTGGACCACGTATGGTCCCGACCTCCAGCAGGAATCCCTCCGAAGATCAGAGGCCTACACCGTCCCGAGTGACCGTGGGCCCCTGTTGAGTGATTCCGCCCGAGGTGTCTTCGCGATCCCTTGCCCGCTGGCTTGTGGGTCCCCAGAAGACTTCTTAAAGAAACCAAAGGGCTCCCCTGGTTGCTCCAGGCCTGCCCTGACTTACCCTCGCTGGGTGAGTTCCACAGACCTTGCTGGTCTGCGCCATCGACTTTTCTTCATCTCCACAAGACTTGCTGCTGCCAAGGCTTGTTGGCTCCAATCGAGTTGCCGACACCGCAGTCAGCTGCAGACGTCGAGGGACCCACCGAATCCAGCTCCTGGTCGTCGCCGACACCTCCTGGACCTCGTGGCTGAAGAGTCAAGGCACCCGCAACCGACCTGAAGCGACCGACGACGGTGGGCATCCATCTTCCTTGCCCCGGGTCACTGCCAAGTGACTTTGAACACTGTCCCCTCTGCTTTCAGGTCATCCTTCTTCAGAATCCAGGCTTGGATTCCACCGGACACTTCTTCAGCTCCCGCAAGCAGCAAGTCTTCTTTGTTCGCCATTGAAAACGACGCCGCGACCCGACACCAAAGGACACCTGTGCACCCGGCTTCCCTGGGTGAGGTAACTCCAGCACTACGGTGCTCCTGTGGGTGTGGGCCCTAGAACTACTTACCCTGTAAGTGACTTGCTTGTAGGTTCTCCCGAAGTATCCTAAAACTCTTTATTTCCAACCGCGACTTGCCCCATTGAAGTCAACGGCGATCCGCGCCTGTGTATCTACACTGCACGCGTCCTCCGTGGGTCCTTTACTTACCTGCCTTGGGTGGTTTTGTGAGGCCCCAGCACTTCTGAAGGCCCTAGGCCTTGTCTCCCTGCAAGTCGTTGTCCCTAAGTCTCTTACTTAGTATATGGTCTGGTACGCCCCTAGGGCCCCAGCCATATTTTGTGCTTAACTTATTGTGAAACGTTGATTTGTGCATATGTTTGTCTTCTAATCTCATAAAGAGATTAGTAGAGAGTTATTTAGAAATAAATACATATATATTTGATATATATACCTGTGTGGTGTCTTTTCATTTGGTGATTCAAGAGATTATATGGTAAAACAAGCTGCTTTACATTCCTCCGAGACTTAGCCTGAAGGCTGCTCTCCACAGCTACCACTAGGATAGCTTTCTTTAAAAGGTTGTCTTAAACCTATCTACCATAAGAGTCGATTTGCCCTGGTGCAAGGTGTCCACTTTAATTAGTGAACAGCATATACCAGGCCAACTTCTCACACCTGGCATCACAAAATGGATGCTGCTGCCACAGACACGAGTCTGGCCTCCCGCTGCTGGACGAAACTCTGGCAGGAGAGGCCTGGACAATAGGTTTCCTGTCCCAGGGAGGTGTGACCACCTCCCCAGACAGGATAATGTGTATTGGGGCTGGGCGGGAGCACTTTCGGGTGCTTTGAAGTCCTGCACTGGGGGCACATTTGGTGTCCCCGTGCATACCCCAGTTCAAACCGGATCAGGGGCTTGCAGCCCCTGCTTTGGCGCGAACTGGACAAAGGAAAGGGGTGTAGCCACCCCTCTGCCCTGACCCACCCATAGGTGGGGCCACAGAGTAGTCCAACCCCTATTTTTAGAATAAAGGTAGGAACCCAGTCCTTAGGACTTTAGATTATACCTGGACGAAACTCTGAAACTGAATCCTGGACCTTCGACGCTCTATGACAAGATTAGAGGACTGAAGAATCTCCCTTGGGGTCAAGGAGTGACTCCCCTGCTTGGCAGGCACCAAAGAAGCATCTGTCTGGTTCGCATTACTGAAGCTCCGTCGGACGCCGAAGTCATCGCATCACCAGAGGTGGATTCTCAGACTTCCCCGAGGCTACCCTGAGTCCCCAGCAAAGCTGAGGCCCGTGGCTATCGTGGGTGACTTGAGACCGTGACCCCTGGACACCGAGCACACTTGCAAGTGCACCATCTTCTGGGTCTCCCAAGAAGTCGTGCTTTGGGCTCCCAGTAGCCCTAGCCTCCAGCACCACCTGCACCGAAGATCACTGGCCCCCACTCCACGAGTGTCCTGTAAGCCAGCTCCACGTGCGGCGTCACGAGGCTCCTTTGCGGTCGCTAGCCCGTTGGCTAGTAGCCCTTAACGAAGGCCAATCTTTTCCTTACTTGGCATCCTGGTTGCTCCAGGCGTGCCCTCACTTACCCTTGCTGGGTGAGTTCCACAGACCTTGCTGGTCTGCACCATCGACGATCAACATCTTACTCGAGACTTGCCGTTGCCAAGGCTTGTTGGGTCCAATCCGGTCGCCGACACCTCAGCACTCGACAGACATCAAGCACCAGCCAGAATCCTGCTCCTGGTCGCCGACAATGCCTCCCGGACCTCGTGGCTGAAGAGTCAAGACAACCGTCAACGCACCTGAAGCACTCGACATCGGTGGGCATCTGTCCATCGCCTTCCTGGTCACTGGCTAGTGACCCAGACTCTGCCCCCTCTGCTTTCAGGTTCACCAGAACTCCGATCCACTCTTGGATCCACCCGGACACTTTTCTCTTGGCCGCCAGCAGCACTTTGCAGCAGATCGCCATTCGAATCGACGACGAAACCCGACCCCGAAAGGCACCTATGCACCCGGCTTCCCTGGGTGAGGTAACATGAGTACTCCGGTGCTCCCGTGGGTAGAGACTCTTCAAAGTCCTAGATCTCAAAGGGTTTTGTCCTAGTCCTCTTTTAAGTGTCCCTTTCCTCTATTTTCCCGATCCCGACTTTCTCCATAGAAGTTAACGGCGTATCGCGGTTGTGTATTTACACTGCACGCGTCTCCCGTGGGTCCCCTGTGTCACTACCTTGGGTGGTTCCTTGTGGTCCAAGCACTTCTAGAGGCTCTAGGCCTAGTGTCTAGTTCAGTCGTGGTTCGCATACCACTTTATTGGTATATGGTTTGGTACGCCCCTAGGGCCCAAACGTGTATTTGTGCTATTACTGTGATTTAACATCTTATAACCTATGTACTTCGAACTCTAGCCTCATAAAGAGACTAGAGGGGTGTGTTTAGTAATAAATACATATATTTTGAATATATACCTGGTGTGGTGCTCTTTCATTTGGTCACTCAAGAGATTATAGACTGGTAAAACAAGCTGCTTTACATTCCTTCAAGACTTAGCCTGAAGGCTGCTCTCCATAGCTACCACTAGGATAGCTTTCAATAAGGTTGTCTTTAACCTACCTACCATAAGAGTCGATTTGCCCTGGTGCAAGGTGTCCACTTTAATTAGTGAACAGCATATGCCAGGCCAACTTCTCACACTCACTCTCTTCTTTCTTCACCTCTCTTGCCTCTTTCTGCACCTCTCTTGCCTCTTTTTCCACCTCACTCTCTTCTTTCTGCACCTCTCTTGCCTTTTTCTGCACCTTTTGTGCCTCTTTGAGCACCTCACTCTCTTCTTTCTGCACCTCACTCACTTCTTTCTGCAACTCTCTTGTCTCTTTCTGCACCTCACTCTCTTCTTTCTGCATCTCTCTTGCTTCTTTCCGTATCTCTCGTGCCTCTTTCTGCACCTCACTTGCCTCTTTCTGCACCTCACTTGCCTCTTTCTGCACCTCACTCTCTTCCTTCTGCATCTCTCTTGCTTCTTTCTGTATCTCTCTTGCCTCTTTCAGCACCTCTCTTGGCTCTCTCTGCACCTCTCTTGCCTCTTTTTGCACCTCACTCTCTTCTTTCTGCAACTCACTCTCTTCTTTCTGCACCTCACTCTCTTTGTCTGCGCCTCATTCTCTTCTTTCTGCACCTCTCTTTGCCTCTTTCTGCACCTCACTCTATTCTTTCTGTACCCCTCTTCTGTCTTCCTACACCTCTCTTGCCTCTTTCAACACCTCTCTTGCGTCTTTCTGCACTTCTCTTGCCTCTTTCTGCACCTCTGTTGCTTCTTTCTGACGTTCTCTTGCCTTTTTCTGCACCTCACTCTCTTCTTTCTGCACCCCTCTTCCCTCTTCCTGCACTTCTCTTGGCTCTTTCAGCACCTGTCTTGCCTCTTTCTCCATCTCTGTTGCTTCTTTCAGCACCTCTCTTGCTTCTTTCTGCACCCTGCTTGCTTGTTTGTGCACTCTTCTTCCCTTTTCGGCACCTTTCCCACCTCTTTCTGTATATCTCTTGCCTTTTTCTGCACTTCTCTTGCTTCTTTCTGCATCCATTTAGCTTCTTTCTGCACTCCTCTTTCATCTTTCTGCACCTCTCTTGCCTCTTTCTATACCTCTCTTGCATCTTTCTGCACTTCTCTTGCCTCTTTCTGCACCTCTGTTGCTTCTTTCTGAGGTTCTCTTGCCTTTTTCTGCACCTCACTCTCTTCTTTCTGCACCTCACTTACCTCTTTCTGCACTTCTCTTTCCTCTTTCTCCACTTCTCTTGCCTCTTTCTATACCTCTCTTGCCTCTTTCTGCACCTCACTTGGTTCTTTCCTTACCTTACTTGCCTCTTTCTGCACTTTTCTTGCCTCTTTCTGCACCTCACTCTCTTCTTGCTGCATCTCCCTTGCCTCTTTCTGCACTGCTCTTGCTTCTTTCTGGACCTCTTTTGCCTCTTTCCACACCTCTCTTGCGTCTTTCTGCAATTCTCTTGCCTCTTTCTGTACCTCTCTTGCTTCTTTCTGCACCTCACTTGCCTCTTTCTGCACTTCTCTTGCTTCTTTCTGCACCTCACTGTCTTCTTTCTGCACTTTTCTTGCCTCTTTGTGTGCTGCTCTTGCTTCTTTGTGTACTTCTGTTGCGTCTTTCTGCACCCCTCTTCCCTCTTTCTCCACCTGTCTTGCCCTTTTCTGTACCTCTCTTGCCTCTTTTTGCACTTGTCTTGCTGCTTTCTGCACTTGTCTTGCTTCTTTCTGCACCTCTCTTGCTTCTTTATGCAACCCTCTTGCTTCTTTCTGCACCCCTCTTGCCTCTTTCTGCACCGCACTCTCTTGTTTCTGCATCTCTATTGTCTTTTTCTGTACATCACTCTCTTCTTTCTGCACCTCACTTTCTTCTTTCTGCACCTCACTCTCTTCTTTCTGCGCCTCTCTTCCCTCTTTCTGCATGTCACTCTCTTCTTTCTGCACCTTACTCTCTTCTTTCTGCACCCCTCTTCCCCCTTTCTGCACCTCTGTTGCCTCTTTCTGCATCTCTCTTGCCTCTTTCAAGACTTCTCTTGCCTCTTTCATCACTTTTCTTTCCTCTTTCTGCACCTCTGTTGCTTCTTTCTGCACCCCTCTGCCTTTTTCACTCATCTTCCCTTTTTCTGCACCTTTCTTGCCTCTTTCTGCATCTCTCTGCCTTTTTCTGCACTTCTCTTGTCTCTTTCTGCACCTCTCTTGCGTCTTTCTGCACTTCTCTTGTCTCTTTCTGCACCTCAGTTGCTTGTTTCTGAACTTCTCTTGCCTTTTTCTGCCCTTCTCGCATCTTTCTATATCTCTTTTGCCTCTTTCTGCACCTAACTCTCTTCTTTCTGCACCTCTCTTGCTTCTTTGTGCACATCTCTTGCATCTTTCTGTACCTCACTTGCCTCTTTCTCCACCTCACTCTCTTATTTCTGCACCTCTCTTGCCTCTTTCTGCACCTCTATTGCCCCTTTCTGAACCTCACTCTCTTCTTTCTGCACCTCTTGTGCCTCTTTCTGCACCTCTCTTGCCTATTTCTGCACCTCTCTTGCCTCTTTCTGCACCTCACTCTCTTCTTTCTGCACCTCTCTTGCGTCTTTCTGCACCTCTCTAGCCTCTTTCTGCACCTCACTATGCTTCTTTCTGTACCTCTCTTGCCTCTTTCTGCACCTCTCTTGCCTCTTTCTGCAAATCACTCTCTTCTTTCTGCACCTCTCTTGCCTCTTTCTGCACCTCTCTTGCCTCTTTCTGCACATCATCTCTGCTTCTTTCTTCACCTCTCTTGCCTCTTTCTGCACTCTCTCTTGCCTCTTTCTGTACTCCTCACTCTCTTCTTTCTTCACCTCTCTTGCCTCTTTCTGCACCTCTCTTGCCTCTATTTGGACCTCACTCTCTTCTTTCTGCACCTCTCTTGCCTCTTTCTTCACCTCACTCTCTTTTTTATGCAACTTTCGTGCCTCTTTCTGCACCTTACTCTCTTCTTTCTGCACCTCACTCACTTCTTTCTGCAACTCTCTTCTCTCTTTCTGCACCTCACTCTCTTCTTTCTCCATCTCTCTTCCTTCTTTTTGTATCTCTCTTGCCTCTTTCTGCACCTCACTTGCCTCTTTCTACAACTCACTTGCCTCTTTCTGCACCTCACTCTCTTCTTTCTGCATCTCCCTTTCCTCTTTCTGCACTGCTCTTGTTGCTTTCTGCACTTCTGTTGCTTCTTTCTGCACCTCTCTTTCCTCTTTCTGTACTTTTGTTGCCTTTTTCTGCACCTCACTTTCTTCTTTCTGCATCTCATTCTCTTCTTTCTGCACCTCTCTTGCCTCTTTCTGCACCTCTCTTGCCTCTTTCTGCAACTTCACTCTCTTCTTTCTGCACCTCTCTTACCTCTTTCTATACCTCTTTTGCCTCTTTCTGCACCTCACTCTCTTCTTTCTGCACCTCTCTTGCCTCTTTCTGCACCTATCTTGCCTCTTTCTGCACCACTCTTGCCTCTTTCTCCACCTCACTCTCTTCTTTCTGCACCTCTCTTGCCTCTTTCTGCACCTCTCTTGCCTCTTTCTGCACCCAACACTCTTCTTTCTGCACCTCTTGTGCCTCTTTCTGTACCTCTCTTGCCTCTTTCTGCACCTCTCTTGGGACCTCACTCTCTTCTTTCTGCACCTCTCTTGCTTCTTTCTGCACCTCTCTTAGCTCTCTTTCTGCATCTCTCACTACTCTTCTTTCTGCACCTCTCTTGCCTCTTTCTGCACCTCTCTTGCCTCTTTCTGCACCTCACTCTCTTCTTTCTGCACCTCTCTTGCCTCTTTCTGCACCTCTCTTGCCTCTTTCTGCACCTCACTCTCTTCTTTCTGCACCTCTCTTGCCTCTATTTGGACCTCACTCTCTTCTTTCTGCACCTCTCTTGCCTCTTTCTGCACCTCACTCTCTTTTTCTGCAACTCTTCGTGCCTCTTTCTGCACCTCTACTCTGCTTCTTTCTGCACCTCACTCACTTCTTTCTGCACCTCTCTTCTGTCTTTCTGCACCTCACTCTCTTCTTTCTCCACCTCTCTTCTTCTTTCTGCATCTCTCTTGCCTCTTTCTGCACCTCACTTGCTTCTTTCTGACAACTCTCTTGCCTCTTTCTGCACCTCACTCTCTTCTTTCTGCACCTCCTCTTTCCTCTTTCTGCACTTCTCTTGCTTGCTTTCTGCACTTCTGTTGCTTCTTTCTGCACCTCTCTTTCCTCTTTCTGTACTTCTCTTGCCTTTTTCTGCACTTCTCTTGCTTCTTTCTGCATCTCATTCTGCTTCTTTCTGCACTCCTCTTGCCTCTTTCTGCACCTCTCTTGCCTCTTTCTGCACCTCTGTTGCTTCTTTCTGAACTTCTCTTGCCTCTTTCTGCACCTCTCTCACTTCTTTCTGATATCTCTCTTGCCTCTTTCTGCACATCACTGTCTTCTTTCAGCACCTCACTTGCCTATTTCTGCTCTTCTCTTGCATCTTTCTGTACCTCTCTTGCCTCTTTCTGCACCTCACTTGCTTCTTTCTGCACCTCTCTTGCCTCTTTCTGCACCTCTTTCTGCTTTCTGCCTCTTTCTGCACCTCACTCTCTTCTTTCTGCACCTCTTGTGCCTCTTTCTGCACCTCTCTTGCCTCTTTCTGCACCTCTCTTGCCTCTTTCTGCACCTCACTCTGCTTCTTTCTGCACCTCTCTTGCCTCTTTCTGCACCTCTCTTGCCTCTTTCTGCACCTCACTATCTTCTTTCTGCACCTCTCTTGCCTCTTTCTGCACCTGCTCTTGCCTCTTTCTGCAACTCACTCTTGCTTCTTTCTGCACCTCTCTTGCCTCTTTCTGCACCTCTCTTGCCTCTTTCTGCACATCATTCTTGCTTCTTTCTTCACCTCTCTTGCTTCTTTCTGCACCTCTCTTGCCTCTTTCTGCACCTCTATTGCTTCTTTCTGCACCTCTCTTGCCTCTTTCTGCACCTCTCTTGCCTCTTTCTGCAACTCACTCTCTTCTTTCTGCACCTCTCTTGCTTCTTTCTGCACCTCTCTTGCCTCTTTCAGCAACTCACTCTCTTCTTTCTGCACCTCTCTTGCCTCTTTCTGCACCTCTCTTGCCTCTATTTGGACCTCACTCTCTTCTTTCTGCATCTCTCTTGCCTCTTTCAAGACTTCTCTTGCCTCTTTCATCACTTTTCTTGCCTCTTTCTGCACCTCTGTTGCTTCTTTCTGCACCCCTCTTGCTTCTTTCTGCACCCCTCTGCCTTTTTCACTCATCTTCCCTTTTTCTGCACCTTTCTTGCCTCTTTCTGCATCTCTCTGCCTTTTTCTGCACTTCTCTTGTCTCTTTCTGCACCTCTCTTGCGTCTTTCTGCACTTCTCTTGTCTCTTTCTGTACCTCAGTTGCTTGTTTCTGAACTTCTCTTGCCTCTTTATGTACCCCTCTTGCGTCTTTTAGCAGCTCTCTTGCCTCTTTGTGCACTGCTGTTGCTTCTTTCTGCACTTCTCCTATTTCTTTCTCTACTTGTCTTGCTTCTTTCTGTACCCCTCTCCCCTCTTTCTCCACCTCTTTTGCCTTTTTCTGCACCTCTCTTGCCTCTTTTCACCCATGTCTCGCTTGTTTCTGCACCTCTGTTGCTTCTTTCTGCACTTCTCTTGCTTCTTTTTGCACCTCTCGTGCAAATTACATTCTGAGCAGTTGGTGAATAGAGAAGCTGCAAGATAAAAGTGATGTTTAAGCATGTTGGTAGAGGGATTACTGATTAGGCTACTTTTTGTAAGTCTTTCTGTACTTCTCTTGTCTCTTTCTGCACCTCAGTTGCTTGTTTCTCAACTTCTCTTGCCTCTTTATGTACCCCTCTTGTGTCTTTTAGCAGCTCTCACCCCTTTGTGCACTGCTGTTGCTTCTTTCTGCACTTCTCTTACTTCTTTCTGTACTTGTCTTGCTTCTTTCTGCACCTTTCTTGCTTCTTTCTGCACTCTTCTTGCCTCTTTCTGTACCCCTCTTCTCTCTTTCTCCACCTCTTTTGCCTCTTTCTGCACCTCTCTTGCCTCTATTTGGACCTCACTCTCTTCTTTCTGCACCTCTCTTGCCTCTTTCTTCACCTCACTCTCTTCTTTCTGCACCTCTCTTGCGTCTTTCTGCACCTCGCCTCTTTCTGCACCTCACTATCTTCTTTCTGTACCTCTCTTGCCTCTTTCTGCACCTCTCTTGCCTCTTTCTGCAACATCACTCTCTTCTTTCTGCACCTCTCTTGCCTCTTTCTGCACCTCTCTTGCCTCTTTCTGCACCTCATTCTCTTCTTTCTTCACCTCTCTTGCCTCTTTCTGCACCTCTCTTGCCTCTATTTGGACCTCACTCTCTTCTTTCTGCACCTCTCTTGCCTCTTTCTTCACCTCACTCTCTTTTTTATGCAACTTTCGTGCCTCTTTCTGCACCTTACTCTCTTCTTTCTGCACCTCACTCACTTCTTTCTGCAACTCTCTTCTCTCTTTCTGCACCTCACTCTCTTCTTTCTCCATCTCTCTTCCTTCTTTCTGTATCTCTCTTGCCTCTTTCTGCACCTCACTTGCCTCTTTCTACAACTCACTTGCCTCTTTCTGCACCTCACTCTCTTCTTTCTGCATCTCCCTTTCCTCTTTCTGCACTGCTCTTGTTGCTTTCTGCACTTCTGTTGCTTCTTTCTGCACCTCTCTTTCCTCTTTCTGTACTTTTTTTGCCTTTTTCTGCACCTCACTTTCTTCTTTCTGCACATCACTCTCTTCTTTCTTCACCTCTCTTTCCTCTCTCTGCACCTCTATGGCCTCTTTCTGCACCTCACTCTCTTCTTTCTTCACCTCTCTTGCCTCTTTCTGCACCTCTCTTGCCTCTTTTTCCACCTCACTCTCTTCTTTCTGCACCTCTCTTGCCTTTTTCTGCACCTTACTCTCTTTTTTCTGCACCTTTTGTGCCTCTTTCTGCACCTCACTCTCTTCTTTCTGCACCTCACTCACTTCTTTCTGCAACTCTCTTGTCTCTTTCTGCACCTCACTCTCTTCTTTCTGCATCTCTCTTGCTTCTTTCCGTATCTCTCGTGCCTCTTTCTGCACCTCACTTGCCTCTTTCTGCACCTCACTTGCCTCTTTCTGCACCTCACTCTCTTCCTTCTGCATCTCTCTTGCTTCTTTCTGTATCTCTCTTGCCTCTTTCAGCACCTCTCTTGGCTCTCTCTGCACCTCTCTTGCCTCTTTTTGCACCTCACTCTCTTCTTTCTGCAACTCACTCTCTTCTTTCTGCACCTCACTCTCTTTGTCTGCGCCTCATTCTCTTCTTTCTGCACCTCTCTTTGCCTCTTTCTGCACCTCACTCTATTCTTTCTGTACCCCTTTTCTGTCTTCCTACACCTCTCTTGCCTCTTTCAACACCTCTCTTGCGTCTTTCTGCACTTCTCTTGCCTCTTTCTGCACCTCTGTTGCTTCTTTCTGACGTTCTCTTGCCTTTTTCTGCACCTCACTCTCTGCTTTCTGCACCCCTCTTCCCTCTTCCTGCACTTCTCTTGGCTCTTTCAGCACCTGTCTTGCCTCTTTCTCCATCTCTGTTGCTTCTTTCAGCACCTCTCTTGCTTCTTTCTGCACCCTGCTTGCTTGTTTGTGCACTCTTCTTCCCTTTTTCGGCACCTTTCCCACCTCTTTCTGTATATCTCTTGCCTTTTTCTGCACTTCTCTTGCTTCTTTCTGCATCCATTTAGCTTCTTTCTGCACTCCTCTTTCATCTTTCTGCACCTCTCTTGCCTCTTTCTATACCTCTCTTGCATCTTTCTGCACTTCTCTTGCCTCTTTCTGCACCTCTGTTGCTTCTTTCTGAGGTTCTCTTGCCTTTTTCTGCACCTCACTCTCTTCTTTCTGCACCTCACTTACCTCTTTCTGCACTTCTCTTTCCTCTTTCTCCACTTCTCTTGCCTCTTTCTATACCTCTCTTGCCTCTTTCTGCACCTCACTTGGTTCTTTCCTTACCTTACTTGCCTCTTTCTGCACTTTTCTTGCCTCTTTCTGCACCTCACTCTCTTCTTGCTGCATCTCCCTTGCCTCTTTCTGCACTGCTCTTGCTTCTTTCTGGACCTCTTTTGCCTCTTTCCACACCTCTCTTGCGTCTTTCTGCAATTCTCTTGCCTCTTTCTGTACCTCTCTTGCTTCTTTCTGCACCTCACTTGCCTCTTTCTGCACTTCTCTTGCTTCTTTCTGCACCTCACTGTCTTCTTTCTGCACTTCCCTTGCCTCTTTGTGTGCTGCTCTTGCTTCTTTGTGTACTTCTGTTGCTTCTTTCTGCACCCCTCTTCCCTCTTTCTCCACCTGTCTTGCCCTTTTCTGTACCTCTCTTGCCTCTTTTTGCACTTGTCTTGCTGCTTTCTGCACTTGTCTTGCTTCTTTCTGCACCTCTCTTGCTTCTTTATGCAACCCTCTTGCTTCTTTCTGCACCCCTCTTGCCTCTTTCAGCACCGCACTCTCTTGTTTCTGCATCTCTATTGTCTTTTTCTGTACATCACTCTCTTCTTTCTGCACCTCACTTTCTTCTTTCTGCACCTCACTCTCTTCTTTCTGCGCCTCTCTTCCCTCTTTCTGCACGTCACTCTCTTCTTTCTGCACCTTACTCTCTTCTTTCTGCACCCCTCTTCCCCCTTTCTGCACCTCTGTTGCCTCTTTCTGCATCTCTCTTGCCTCTTTCAAGACTTCTCTTGCCTCTTTCATCACTTTTCTTTCCTCTTTCTGCACCTCTGTTGCTTCTTTCTGCACCCCTCTGCCTTTTTCACTCATCTTCCCTTTTTCTGCACCTTTCTTGCCTCTTTCTGCATCTCTCTGCCTTTTTCTGCACTTCTCTTGTCTCTTTCTGCACCTCTCTTGCGTCTTTCTGCACTTCTCTTGTCTCTTTCTGCACCTCAGTTGCTTGTTTCTGAACTTCTCTTGCCTTTTTCTGCACTTCTCCCACCTCTTTCTATATCTCTTTTGCCTCTTTCTGCACCTAACTCTCTTCTTTCTGCACCTCTCTTGCTTCTTTGTGCACATCTCTTGCATCTTTCTGTACCTCACTTGCCTCTTTCTCCACCTCACTCTCTTATTTCTGCACCTCTCTTGCCTCTTTCTGCACCTCTATTGCCCCTTTCTGAACCTCACTCTCTTCTTTCTGCACCTCTTGTGCCTCTTTCTGCACCTCTCTTGCCTATTTCTGCACCTCTCTTGCCTCTTTCTGCACCTCACTCTCTTCTTTCTGCACCTCTCTTGCGTCTTTCTGCACCTCTCTAGCCTCTTTCTGCACCTCACTATCTTCTTTCTGTACCTCTCTTGCCTCTTTCTGCACCTCTCTTGCCTCTTTCTGCAAATCACTCTCTTCTTTCTGCACCTCTCTTGCCTCTTTCTGCACCTCTCTTGCCTCTTTCTGCACATCATTCTCTTCTTTCTTCACCTCTCTTGCCTCTTTCTGCACCTCTCTTGCCTCTTTCTGCTCCTCACTCTCTTCTTTCTTCACCTCTCTTGCCTCTTTCTGCACCTCTCTTGCCTCTATTTGGACCTCACTCTCTTCTTTCTGCACCTCTCTTGCCTCTTTCTTCACCTCACTCTCTTTTTTATGCAACTTTCGTGCCTCTTTCTGCACCTTACTCTCTTCTTTCTGCACCTCACTCACTTCTTTCTGCAACTCTCTTCTCTCTTTCTGCACCTCACTCTCTTCTTTCTCCATCTCTCTTCTTTCTGTATCTCTCTTGCCTTTTTCTGCACCTCACTTGCCTCTTTCTACAACTCACTTGCCTCTTTCTGCACCTCACTCTCTTCTTTCTGCATCTCCCTTTCCTCTTTCTGCACTACTCTTGTTGCTTTCTGCACTTCTGTTGCTTCTTTCTGCACCTCTCTTTCCTCTTTCTGTACTTTTTTTGCCTTTTTCTGAACCTCACTTTCTTCTTTCTGCATCTCATTCTCTTCTTTCTGCATCTCTCTTGCCTCTTTCTGCACTTCTCTTGTCTCTTTCTGCACCTCAGTTGCTTGTTTCTGAACTTCTCTTGCCTTTTTCTGCACTTCTCCCACCTCTTTCTATATCTCTTTTGCCTCTTTCTGCACCTAACTCTCTTCTTTCTGCACCTCTCTTGCTTCTTTCTGCACATCTCTAGCATCTTTCTGTACCTCACTTGCCTCTTTCTCCACCTCACTCTCTTATTTCTGCACCTCTCTTGCGTCTTTCTGCACCTCTCTAGCCTCTTTCTGCACCTCACTATCTTCTTTCTGTACCTCTCTTGCCTCTTTCTGCACCTCTCTTGCCTCTTTCTGCAACTCACTCTGCTTCTTTCTGCACCTCTCTTGCCTCTTTCTGCACCTCTCTTGCCTCTTTCTGCACATCATTCTCTTCTTTCTTCACCTCTCTTGCCTCTTTCTGCACCTCTCTTGCCTCTTTCTGCTACCTCACTCTCTTCTTTCTTCACCTCTCTTGCCTCTTTCTGCACCTCTCTTGCCTCTATTTGGACCTCACTCTCTTCTTTCTGCACCTCTCTTGCCTCTTTCTTCACCTCACTCTCTTTTTTATGCAACTTTCGTGCCTCTTTCTGCACCTTACTCTCTTCTTTCTGCACCTCACTCACTTCTTTCTGCAACTCTCTTCTCTCTTTCTGCACCTCACTCTCTTCTTTCTCCATCTCTCTTCCTTCTTTCTGTATCTCTCTTGCCTCTTTCTGCACCTCACTTGCCTCTTTCTACAACTCACTTGCCTCTTTCTGCACCTCACTCTCTTCTTTCTGCATCTCCCTTTCCTCTTTCTGCACTACTCTTGTTGCTTTCTGCACTTCTGTTGCTTCTTTCTGCACCTCTCTTTCCTCTTTCTGTACTTTTTTTGCCTTTTTCTGCACCTCACTTTCTTCTTTCTGCATCTCATTCTCTTCTTTCTGCACCTCTCTTGCCTCTTTCTGCACCTCTCTTGCCTCTTTCTGCACCTCAGTCTGCTTCTTTCTGCACCTCTCTTGCCTCTTTCTGCACTTCTCCCACCTCTTTCTATATCTCTCTTGCCTCTTTCTGCACCTCACTCTCTTCTTTCTGCACCTCTCTTGCTTCTTTCTGCACATCTCTTGCATCTTTCTGCACCTCACTTGCCTCTTTCTCCACCTCACTCTCTTCTTTCTGCACCTCTCTTGCCTCTTTCTGCACCTCTATTGCCTCTTTCTGCACCTCACTCTCTTCTTTCTTCACCTCTCTTGCCTCTTTCTGCACCTCTCTTGCCTATTTCTGCACCTCTCTTGCCTCTTTCTGCACCTCACTCTCTTCTTTCTGCACCTCTCTTGCCTCTTTCTGCACCTCTCTTGCCTCTTTCTGCACCTCACTATGCTTCTTTCTGTACCTCTCTTGCCTCTTTCTGCACCTCTCTTGCCTCTTTCTGCAAATCACTCTCTTCTTTCTGCACCTCTCTTGCCTCTTTCTGCACCTCTCTTGCCTCTTTCTGCACATCATTCTCTTCTTTCTTCACCTCTCTTGCCTCTTTCTGCACCTCTCTTGCCTCTATTTGGACCTCACTCTCTTCTTTCTGCACCTCTCTTGCCTCTTTCTTCACCTCACTCTCTTTTTTATGCAACTTTCGTGCCTCTTTCTGCACCTTACTCTCTTCTTTCTGCACCTCACTCACTTCTTTCTGCAACTCTCTTCTCTCTTTCTGCACCTCACTCTCTTCTTTCTCCATCTCTCTTCCTTCTTTCTGTATCTCTCTTGCCTCTTTCTGCACCTCACTTGCCTCTTTCTACAACTCACTTGCCTCTTTCTGCACCTCACTATCTTCTTTCTGCATCTCCCTTTCCTCTTTCTGCACTGCTCTTGTTGCTTTCTGCACTTCTGTTGCTTCTTTCTGCACCTCTCTTTCCTCTTTCTGTACTTTTTTTGCCTTTTTCTGCACCTCACTTTCTTCTTTCTGCATCTCATTCTCTTCTTTCTGCACCTCTCTTGCCTCTTTCTGCACCTCTCTTGCCTCTTTCTGCAACTCACTCTCTTCTTTCTGCACCTCTGTTGCCACTTTCTACACCTCTCTTTCCTCTTTCTGCACATCACTCTCTTCTTTCTTCACCTCTCTTTCCTCTTTCTGCACCTCTATGGCCTCTTTCTGCACCTCACTCTCTTCTTTCTTCACCTCTCTTGCCTCTTTCTGCACCTCTCTTGCCTCTTTTTCCACCTCACTCTCTTCTTTCTGCACCTCTCTTGCCTTTTTCTGCACCTTACTCTCTTTTTTCTGCACCTTTTGTGCCTCTTTCTGCACCTCACTCTCTTCTTTCTGCACCTCACTCACTTCTTTCTGCAACTCTCTTGTCTCTTTCTGCACCTCACTCTCTTCTTTCTGCATCTCTCTTGCTTCTTTCCGTATCTCTCGTGCCTCTTTCTGCACCTCACTTGCCTCTTTCTGCACCTCACTTGCCTCTTTCTGCACCTCACTCTCTTCCTTCTGCATCTCTCTTGCTTCTTTCTGTATCTCTCTTGCCTCTTTCAGCACCTCTCTTGGCTCTCTCTGCACCTCTCTTGCCTCTTTTTGCACCTCACTCTCTTCTTTCTGCAACTCACTCTCTTCTTTCTGCACCTCACTCTCTTTGTCTGCGCCTCATTCTCTTCTTTCTGCACCTCTCTTTGCCTCTTTCTGCACCTCACTCTATTCTTTCTGTACCCCTCTTCTGTCTTCCTACACCTCTCTTGCCTCTTTCAACACCTCTCTTGCATCTTTCTGCACTTCTCTTGCCTCTTTCTGCACCTCACTCTCTTCCTTCTGCATCTCTCTTGCTTCTTTCTGTATCTCTCTTGCCTCTTTCAGCACCTCTCTTGGCTCTCTCTGCACCTCTCTTGCCTCTTTTTGCACCTCACTCTCTTCTTTCTGCACTTCTCTTGCCTCTTTCTGCATCTCTCTTGCCTTTCTGTACCTCACTTGCCTCTTGCTGCACCTCTCTTGCCTCTTTCTGCACCTCACTTGCCTCCTTCTGCACCTCACTCTCTTCTTTCTGCACCTCTTGTCTTTTTCTGTACCTCACTCTCTTCTTTCTGCAACTCACTCTCTTCTTTCTGCACCTCACTCTCTTTTTCTGCACCTCATTCTCTTCTTTCTGCACCTCTCTTTGCCTCTTTCTGCACCTCACTCTATTCTTTCTGTACCCCTCTTCTGTCTTCCTACACCTCTCTTGCCTCTTTCAACACCTCTCTTGCGTCTTTCTGCACTTCTCTTGCCTCTTTCTGCACCTCTGTTGCTTCTTTCTGACGTTCTCTTGCCTTTTTCTGCACCTCACTCTCTTCTTTCTGCACCCCTCTTCCCTCTTCCTGCACTTCTCTTGGCTCTTTCAGCACCTGTCTTGCCTCTTTCTCCATCTCTGTTGCTTCTTTCAGCACCTCTCTTGCTTCTTTCTGCACCCTGCTTGCTTGTTTGTGCACTCTTCTTCCCTTTTTCGGCACCTTTCCCGCCTCTTTCTGTATATCTCTTGCCTTTTTCTGCACTTCTCTTGCTTCTTTCTGCATCCATTTAGCTTCTTTCTGCACTCCTCTTTCATCTTTCTGCACCTCTCTTGCCTCTTTCTATACCTCTCTTGCATCTTTCTGCACTTCTCTTGCCTCTTTCTGCACCTCTGTTGCTTCTTTCTGAGGTTCTCTTGCCTTTTTCTGCACCTCACTCTCTTCTTTCTGCACCTCACTTACCTCTTTCTGCACTTCTCTTTCCTCTTTCTCCACTTCTCTTGCCTCTTTCTATACCTCTCTTGCCTCTTTCTGCACCTCACTTGGTTCTTTCCTTACCTTACTTGCCTCTTTCTGCACTTTTCTTGCCTCTTTCTGCACCTCACTCTCTTCTTGCTGCATCTCCCTTGCCTCTTTCTGCACTGCTCTTGCTTCTTTCTGGACCTCTTTTGCCTCTTTCCACACCTCTCTTGCGTCTTTCTGCAATTCTCTTGCCTCTTTCTGTACCTCTCTTGCTTCTTTCTGCACCTCACTTGCCTCTTTCTGCACTTTTCTTGCTTCTTTCTGCACCTCACTGTCTTCTTTCTGCACTTCCCTTGCCTCTTTGTGTGCTGCTCTTGCTTCTTTGTGTACTTCTGTTGCTTCTTTCTGCACCCCTCTTCCCTCTTTCTCCACCTGTCTTGCCCTTTTCTGTACCTCTCTTGCCTCTTTTTGCACTTGTCTTGCTGCTTTCTGCACTTGTCTTGCTTCTTTCTGCACCTCTCTTGCTTCTTTATGCAACCCTCTTGCTTCTTTCTGCACCCCTCTTGCCTCTTTCTGCACCGCACTCTCTTGTTTCTGCATCTCTATTGTCTTTTTCTGTACATCACTCTCTTCTTTCTGCACCTCACTTTCTTCTTTCTGCACCTCACTCTCTTCTTTCTGCGCCTCTCTTCCCTCTTTCTGCACGTCACTCTCTTCTTTCTGCACCTTACTCTCTTCTTTCTGCACCCCTCTTCCCCCTTTCTGCACCTCTGTTGCCTCTTTCTGCATCTCTCTTGCCTCTTTCAAGACTTCTCTTGCCTCTTTCATCACTTTTCTTGCCTCTTTCTGCACCTCTGTTGCTTCTTTCTGCACCCCTCTTGCTTCTTTCTGCACCCCTCTGCCTTTTTCACTCATCTTCCCTTTTTCTGCACCTTTCTTGCCTCTTTCTGCACCTCTGTTGCTTCTTTCTGACGTTCTCTTGCCTTTTTCTGCACCTCACTCTCTTCTTTCTGCACCCCTCTTCCCTCTTCCTGCACTTCTCTTGGCTCTTTCAGCACCTGTCTTGCCTCTTTCTCCATCTCTGTTGCTTCTTTCAGCACCTCTCTTGCTTCTTTCTGCACCCTGCTTGCTTGTTTGTGCACTCTTCTTCCCTTTTTCGGCACCTTTCCCGCCTCTTTCTGTATATCTCTTGCCTTTTTCTGCACTTCTCTTGCTTCTTTATGCATCCATTTAGCTTCTTTCTGCACTCCTCTTTCATCTTTCTGCGCCTCTCTTGCCTCTTTCTATACCTCTCTTGCATCTTTCTGCACTTCTCTTGCCTCTTTCTGCACCTCTGTTGCTTCTTTCTGAGGTTCTCTTGCCTTTTTCTGCACCTCACTCTCTTCTTTCTGCACCTCACTTACCTCTTTCTGCACTTCTCTTTCCTCTTTCTCCACTTCTCTTGCCTCTTTCTATACCTCTCTTGCCTCTTTCTGCACCTCACTTGGTTCTTTCCTTACCTTACTTGCCTCTTTCTGCACTTTTCTTGCCTCTTTCTGCACCTCACTCTCTTCTTGCTGCATCTCCCTTGCCTCTTTCTGCACTGCTCTTGCTTCTTTCTGGACCTCTTTTGCCTCTTTCCACACCTCTCTTGCGTCTTTCTGCAATTCTCTTGCCTCTTTCTGTACCTCTCTTGCTTCTTTCTGCACCTCACTTGCCTCTTTCTGCACTTTTCTTGCTTCTTTCTGCACCTCACTGTCTTCTTTCTGCACTTCCCTTGCCTCTTTGTGTGCTGCTCTTGCTTCTTTGTGTACTTCTGTTGCTTCTTTCTGCACCCCTCTTCCCTCTTTCTCCACCTGTCTTGCCCTTTTCTGTACCTCTCTTGCCTCTTTTTGCACTTGTCTTGCTGCTTTCTGCACTTGTCTTGCTTCTTTCTGCACCTCTCTTGCTTCTTTATGCAACCCTCTTGCTTCTTTCTGCACCCCTCTTGCCTCTTTCTGCACCGCACTCTCTTGTTTCTGCATCTCTATTGTCTTTTTCTGTACATCACTCTCTTCTTTCTGCACCTCACTTTCTTCTTTCTGCACCTCACTCTCTTCTTTCTGCGCCTCTCTTCCCTCTTTCTGCAAGTCACTCTCTTCTTTCTACACCTTACTCTCTTCTTTCTGCACCCCTCTTCCCCCTTTCTGCACCTCTGTTGCCTCTTTCTGCATCTCTCTTGCCTCTTTCAAGACTTCTCTTGCCTCTTTCATCACTTTTCTTGCCTCTTTCTGCACCTCTGTTGCTTCTTTCTGCACTCCTTTTGCTTCTTTCTGCACCCCTCTGCCTTTTTCACTCATCTTCCCTTTTCCTGCACCTTTCTTGCCTCTTTCTGCATCTCTCTGCCTTTTTCTGCACTTCTCTTGTCTCTTTCTGCACCTCTCTTGCGTCTTTCTGCACTTCTCTTGTCTCTTTCTGCACCTCAGTTGCTTGTTTCTGAACTTCTCTTGCCTCTTTATGTACCCCTCTTGCGTCTTTTAGCAGCTCTCTTGCCTCTTTGTGCACTGCTGTTGCTTCTTTCTGCACTTCTCCTATTTCTTTCTCTACTTGTCTTGCTTCTTTCTGTACCCCTCTTCCCTCTTTCTCCACCTCTTTTGCCTTTTTCTGCACCTCTCTTGCCTCTTTTCACACTTGTCTCGCTTGTTTCTGCACCTCTGTTGCTTCTTTCTGCACTTCTCTTGCTTCTTTTTGCACCTCTCTTGCAAATTACATTCTGAGCAGTTGGTGAATAGAGAAGCTGCAAGATAAAAGTGATGTTTAAGCATGTTGGTAGAGGGATTACTGATTAGGCTACTTTTTGTAAGTCTTTCTGTACTTCTCTTGTCTCTTTCTGCACCTCAGTTGCTTGTTTCTGAACTTCTCTTGCCTCTTTATGTACCCCTCTTGTGTCTTTTAGCAGCTCACACCCCTTTGTGCACTGCTGTTGCTTCTTTCTGCACTTCTCTTACTTCTTTCTGTACTTGTCTTGCTTCTTTCTGCACCTTTCTTGCTTGTTTCTGCACTCTTCTTGCCTCTTTCTGTACCCCTCTTTTCTCTTTTCTCTTTCTCTACCTCTTTTGCCTTTTTCTGCACCTCTCTTGCCTCTTTTCACACTTGTCTTGCTTGTTTCTGCATCTCTGTTGCTTCTTTCTGCACTTCTCTCACTTCTTTCTGCACCTCTCTTGCAAATTACATTCTGAGCAGTTGGTGAATAGAGAAGCTGCAAGATAAAAGTTATGTTTAAGACATGTTGGTAGAGGGATTACTGATTAGGCTGCTTTTTGTAAGTCTGTGGAAAGGTACACTCGAAGTAGGCCATATAAATGTATATGTGTGCTTGAAATCGGAAGTGTAGTCTGTGCAGTTTAAAGTTCTGCTTGCTATGGTGACTCAGGTATGTGTCTACTTGTACATGTATTCTCACATGTGTTATGCATCTGAAGATGCTAGCTTAAAAAGCTGGTAGCTTCTCCTACAGGTGGAGAAATCTTCTTAGTTCTGTTCTGTATTTGGTCGTACAGATAGACATGTCTTACATAAGTAGGTGGTATAGAGCTCCTGAAATAGACTATTCACTACCCATGTGCACTGTTTTATGAGTAGACAGGAATATATACACTTTCTTGTCCATAAATTTAGAGAGCATGCGGTCTGAAACACAGGTATTCAAGTATTTGTATGTTTCTTTTTATGTATCATGGCAATAGCAAAAGGTACAGACACACACATGAATGCCTTCTGGAATAGGGTGAGACTTACAAGAGTGATATGGGAAGGATTGCTGTTTTAAATTTCGCTACGCCCAACATTCAGAGTCGTTGGTGAATAGTGAAGCTACAGAACAAAAGTAAGGTTTAAAACATTTTGCGAGAGGGATTAGTGATTAGGCTATTTCATATGAGTGTGTGGAAAACTATAAAGTACACCATAGAAATTTAGGTATTTGCTTGAAATGGGAAGTGCAGTCTGTTAAATTTAAAGGTCTGCATGCTCTCGTGACTGAGGTATGTGTCTACTTGTACATGTATTCGCGTACGTATTATGCATCTGAAGATGGCAGCTTAAAAAGCTGGTAGCTTGTTTTACAGGTGGAGAAATACTCTCAGTGCACCTTACTTTCTCTTTCTGCGTGTCTCTTCCTCTTTCTGAAGTTCTTTTGCTTCTTTCTGTTCTTTTCTTGCCTCTTATTCCACTTCTCTTCCATCTTTCTGTACTTTTCTTGCTTCTATGTGTACTTCTCTTGCTTCTTTCTGCACCCCTCTTGCTTCTTTCTGCACCCCTCTTCCCTCTTTCTGCACCTTTATTGCCTCTTTCTGTACCTCTCTTGCCTCTTTCAGCACTTCTCTTGCCTCTTTTTGCATCTCTGTTGCTTCTTTCAGCACTTGTCTTGCTTGTTTCTGAACTCCTCTTGCTTGTTTGTGCACCCCTCTTCCTTCTTTCTGCACCTTTCTTGCCTCTTTCTACATCTCTCTTGCCTTTTTCTGCATTTCTCTTGCCTCTTTCTGCATCTCTGTTGGTTCTTTCTGAACTTCTCTTCCTTCTTTCTGTACTAGTGGTGCTTCTTTCCGCATTCTATTGCTTCTTTCTGCATCCATCTTGTCTCTTTCTGCACTCCTCTTTTGTCTTTCTGCACCTCTCTTGCCTCTTTCTACACCTTTTGCCTCTTTCTGTACTTCTCTTCCTTCTCTCTGCACCTCTCTAGCTTCTTTCTGCACTTCTCTTGCCTATTTCTGCATCCCTCTTGCCTTGTTTAGGAGCTCCTTTGCCTCTTTGTGCACCTCTGTTGCTTTTTTCTGCACTTCTCTTGCTTTTTTCTGCACTTGTCTTGCTTCTTTCTGCACCTCACTCTCTTCTTTGTCCACTCTCTTGCCTCTTTCTGTACCTCACTTGCCACTTTCTGCACCTCACTCTCTTCTTTCTGCACTCCTCTTGCCTCTTTCTGCACCTCTCTTGCCTCTTTCTGCACCTCTCTTGCATCAAGAAAAGTATGTCAAAGTACTTTTCATCATTTAAGAATGTTAGCTGTACACCACTCTGAAATGCGGAAGTTAGTAAGGAGACTCTATTAAGTAAAAACTCCTGCATTATGTTTAAGTGAAATGAGTACAGCTCTTTTGCATGGTTCTCTATCAGATATAGAGAAAGTTTGTGATGATATACAGTTTCGTTTTTTTGGTTCAGAAGACAAGTGTAGAGAAATTGAGAGTTTGATAAGTGTAGGTGTTTAAGAACATGAGAAAGAGATTAGTATCGATGAGTTTGCAGAAGAAATTACAAAGTTTAACACAGTTTCATCTGAAAATCCAAACTATATTTGTATTTGTTGTTGATGTACTCACTATAAAACTCAAACTAGAAATGTTGATTTATATTTAAAAAGTGAAAAGGAAAACAATGATAAGTGGCAGCAATTTGGTGATTATTTGTTGGTAGAGGGTCAGTTTGATTTTGCTAGTGATCAGGTTATTTGTAAGTACTGTTACAACAAATTAGAAGAAAATAAAATGCTAGCTAGAGTAGTACATAACAACTTAGAGTTGGTGCCTATTCCTAAGGAACTGGCAGATTTAAATGCATATGAGTCTATTCTTATTCAATCTGTACGCCCATTTCAGGCCATAGTTCGTATGGAGCCTAAAACAGGTAAGCTGCTACCAACAGATTTACAATAAGGTCTAAAAGGAAGAGTTGTGTACTTACCTTTAGATTTTAAGAAAAACATTGAAACTATTGGTGTTGATAGAGAGGAAAATGAGCCAGTAGTGATTCGAGTAAATGGTGTACCAACAAAGAGTAAAATAATCTAGCAAGAGGTTGTAGATGTGAATAAACTTCAAAAGGCTACACTATACCTACTACAGAATAATATTTATTATAAGAATGTAAATGTCAATGAAGAAATTATATGCTTAGAAGATGAAACAGAAATTTCAAGTGGCCAAATTGAAAAAGTGGACAAGTGCAGGACTAAGGAGATTTATGAACATTATACAATACATCCTTTGCATTCACAAGAAATAATAGGAAGCAATATTTAACTATTTCAAATGAAAGAAGCAAAGGGAACTCCCATGAGTGTATGGGAAAATACTTTAGTGGTTTGTTGTTTTCCCAGCTATTCCCCACTGGAGAAGGTGGACGATCTGATGAGCGAGCTGTACGGATCACAGCTTCAGAATATCGATCAACAAGAATGTACTCTGAAGATCCAAGATTTCGACAGTGTATTCCATATATATTTCATCTTTTGTTTGAAAGCGATTTGTCTGCACTTTCATATGCAGTGAACCACATATTAAAAACAGGAGTTCATTTTCAACATGTTTCTGCAAAAGAGTTCATGGACAAAGATCATCAAAGAAATGAAAATTTAGAATGTCAGTTAATTAATTTGATGGCGTGTCAATGTGGTACCAATGAATATTGGTATCGTCATCATGGTGAACTTAAGTGTATGTTAAGAAACTTAGGTACACCTACATGGTTTGTAACACTTAGCTGTGCTGAATATGTGTGGGATGATTTACTTGAGTACCTTCGAGAAGCAAATTCAAATGTGAAAAGCATTGATCTGAACTCTGTTGTTTGGATTCTGTAAATGTCTGCAGACATTTTAACCATAGGCTTCAAGCTATGATGTCATTTAACTGCAATAAAAGTGTTCCACCGCTTGGAGAGGTAACTGATTTCTTTAGGCGAAAAGAGTACCAAGCCAGAGGTGCTCCTCATATTTACATGCTATTATGGATAAAGAATGCACCAAAATTTGGGACAGATAGTAATGAAATTGTTTTGTCTTTCATTGAACAATATGTTACATGTGCCATTCCAACAGAAGGAGGAGAAAAGAGCTTGAGACAACACGTTTTACGCTTTCAAAGTCATTGATGTGAAAAATACAGCACACGGAAATATAAATGTAAAATGCATACAAAATGTTGTTTTGGATTCCCACATCCTATAATTTCTAAAGGAAGAGTAAATATTTTTTTGTCATCAGTGAGACATACAATAATTCAGAGATCTCCCAAGAATACATACAATTTAAAAAGAACAGATGCTTGAAAGTACATTAATGACTACAATCCAGTTATTTTGAAAATGCGGAATGCAAACATGGATATTCAGTATGTTGCAGATAATTCAATTGCTGTTGCTCGCTCTGTTACATAATATATTACAAAATCTGAAAAGACAGAGATGAAAGAAATGGGAAGAAATTTCAGCAGAGAAGAGTCTTAGCAAGAAATTGTACAGCTACAGCTTGAAAATGCTTTCCCATAGAGAGATTGGATCCTATGAATGTTCTGATCAGTTGAGCTCAGCCAGTTTATATTCAAAGTCAAGAGGAATCATTTGGGTCTTGCCTCTACACACAATAGAGTATTGAAATCTTTACAAGAAATTGAACACTTAGCACAGTATGAGCCAGAAAGTACTGATATTGTTAAAAGTAATATGTTGGATGGATACTATTCCAAAAGGAGTCCACATCTTGAAAACGTATGTCTGAATTAAATACTTCAACATTACAGCTTTAAAAAGAAAGTTACTGAAAGTATAAAAGACGAAAAATATTCAGTAATTGGGTGTGATGGATGTTTAGTGAAACATGCAAAAGAAAATCTTATTAACCACAGAAAGCTCCGTTGCAAAACTCCAGATAAGAGAGAATGTTTCTATTTAGCAGTTTTGCAACTTTTCAAGCCTTGGCGTAGTGAAGCATAATTACTTGGATATTTGGACTGCTATGAAGATTCTTTTAACGCAACTAAAGACAGCATTCAGTGCACAATTTTTCCAACTTATATACAAATGTTAAATGATGAGATTGAACAAGAAAGTACTATTGCAGCTGAAATAGCTAGAGAAAGTTCACAAAGCAGTCAAAGTTCTGGTCCACTGAGTCAAGATCCACTGGGACACCAATTATTGAAAATGAAGCAGCGATAGCCATGAATGAAGTAGAAACTGCAATGCAACAAGCACAAAAGGGTGTTACTCAGTTGGAAAAGGTAGAAGAACAACTAAATATTGAACAAAAAGAAATATACCTAAAAGTCAAACAGCAGGTACAACATGGGTTCCTGCATGAAAAAAAGAATGTCAATGTTCATTTTTTAAACCTATTCTATTGTACATCAGTGGTCAAGCTGGGACAGGAAAAAGTTTCTTAATTAAAGTTTTGACCAGTTATCTATACAAAACTACAGGATCACATTTATCTTGTGTTGTAACAGCTCTAACTGGATTAGCAGCACACAACATTAAAGGTATTACTTTACATCGATTACTTATGCTACCTGTTGAACATGATAATAAATTAGAATATCAGAAGCTATCTGGAGAAGCTTGTTGTGAAGTCTCAAGAGTACTGAAGAAAATTAAACTTTTAATCATTGATGAGGTGAGCATGGTCTCAAACTTAATGCTTGCCTTTGTACACTTGAGAGTGCAACAGGTTTTAAAAACAGATTACGATGTTCTGTTTGGAGGAAAACATTTAATTGTATTTGGAGACTTACTGCAACTTACTCCTGTAAAGGGACAAAGTGCTTTTAAAACTCTTTTCCATGATGACACAAGAAAATCTTTGGGAAGTATTGGGAATGTAAATATTTGGTTACACTTTGAATACAAAGAACTTGTTAACAATATGTGACAAGCAAGTGATGAAGATTATGGAAATATTCTTAAAGACGTAAGAATTGGTGTCTTGACAGTTTATGGAAAACAAGCTTTAGAAAGTCGACTACTAAGGAACTTGTTTACACTGGAGAAGCAGCAGCTGAAATAATGTACAATATGCTTGAAGAAAACAAGTCTATAGTTTGTCTAATGCCTACACTGCAAAAGTGTTCTACATTTAATCAACAACTTCTGAAACTGGAAAAACAAGAAATTAAAGCTATTGAATAAATTGAACACCAGGGAGTAACAATTGTTCTTCCTGAGAAGCTACATGCTAAATTGGATTATTTGGAAAAGTCTGTATCTAAAACTGCAGGATTAGAAAAGACTTTACATGTATGTAAACACTGTCAAGTAATTTTGCAGCGTAATTTGAATGTAGAAGAGGTATTAGTTAATGGAGCAAAGGGAAAAGTTGTTGATTTTGTAAATTTTCAAACTAGACATGGAAAAGATGTTTTGATTATATAATTTTATCAGATAAATGAGGTAAGACAGATTTGGCGTTGTGTTGTACGTTTTTTGCTTGTAAAATACTTGTATGTTTGTAGACAACAGTTTCCTCTGTCTCTAGCATATGCAGTAACTATTCATAAATCTCAAGATTTGAGTACAGACAGAGCTTTTATGAATTTTGGAAGTACGGTGTTCAAAGAGGGAATGTCATACGTTGAATTGTCTCGAGTAAGAACATTGTCTGGTTTGTATTTGATAGATTTTGATGAGAAAAAGGTTAGTGCTGATGCAAATTGTGTAAAAGAGTACAATCATTTAAGAAAACTTTATGCTCCTGATTTAGGTGAATTTCCCATATATGAGAAATGTGTAGTGTGTCCAAAGCGGAAATATGTCAAACATGCAACTGAGGTTAAAAATAAGAAAACAGTTGAAGAGAAACCTAAAGGCGTAAAGAAACAAAAAATGGAAAGTGTTGATGACATTGCAGGATACCAGTTGGAAAATAGTTCAGCTATCAACTGTTATGCTAATGTGATTCTGAATGTTGTGTTTCATCTACCACATCTTCATCATGAAATCATGGCAAATTGTGAAAAAAGATTCTGTTCTGCACTACATCATGTATTTCAACAGTTGGTAAGTGACAGAAGTAAAATGCATACTGCTTCTGGCATTCGGCATCTTTTAGATATATGTACTGGTTCATTTACATTTACTCTCAACATACAACAAGATGCACAAGAATTTCTATTGCTTATGCTTGGAGTATTAGAACATGAAGGAATACACATTGACAACTTATTTGGACTAAGTTACAGATGGGACCATAAGTGTGAAGAGTGTTCATTTACTTCTACCACTGAAATATAAACAGAACGATTCCTATACTTGACAATACCAGACTGCAAATCAGTAACAAATTGATAAAAACAGCCAATCAGGATATGAGATGTTCACATTGTAGATCAGAGATGTTGTCTACCTTAAAAACAGAAAGATGTGGAAAATATCTCATTTTAATGCTACAATGTTGTAGAGCAAATGGAAGAAAATTGGAAACAAAAATAAAAACTTTTAATGGAACTCAAATATCTATTTCAGGAAGAACTTTTACAGCAGTGGCTATTATTTTTCATGATGGACCTACTACAACATCTGGACACTATGTTGTGTATTTAAAGTGTAATAAAGGATGGATGCAATGATTCCCACTTGGAATTCAAAGCTAGATTGCCTTATGAATTACCAAATTCTTATTTGTTATTTCTGCGTTTTGAGTACATCATTCTATTGGGGAATATGGGAAAAGAAAGTTCACAGTACTGCAAACTATTGGTGTTTATAATTAGTGTTTGGATTATTATTTGCCCTAATTGATATTACAATTTTAAAACTGTGTTTAAAAGCAAATAGTTTATATATTTGTTGTCTATTTTGTACCAGATGTATATGAGATTATAAATTTTGTGAAATGTATTTGTGATAAATAATAGAGTTAATGTAGATGAAAGAACTGATTAAGAAAGTATAGAAATGAGAATGCATAGTTACACATATTGATAATGATGTTCTATGCTGATTTTTTTCGACAATCAATTTGATTGTTTTTTTCCCTGTTGTTCAATAATGATTGTATATTGAAATCACTGTGTATGGTGAAGTTATGTGCAATCTGAAAACAGCAAAAAAGGGAAATTGAGAACCTTATGTAATTCTACATTAATTTTGTGTTCTCAAAAATATAATATTATAATTTCTCTAATATGTTATCATTAATTAACATTTCTTCTTTTTCTTCTTTATAGTAGCTACTGTTGAAGTTTGAAAACAGTTTTAATACTGTTTAGGATATTACTACTCTAAAATAGTTTTACTGAGTAATGTATCTAAATTACTTGAAAGGTAAGAATACATAATATAATATGCATGATAACCTGGAAAAATGTTTAAACTTTAATTATATGTTATTTGTTTGTAAGATAAATATTGTTCATCCTTTAGACTATTTGAAAAGTATCTTCATATTTCTGAGAAGCAGTATCACACTTACTTTTTAGAAAAGTGCATAAAGCAATAAAAGTGCTTTAGTTTGCAAGTTATTTACTCCCCATTATTATACAGGACAGGTATGTATTCAACTCACTATCCAAGGACTTCTCAGACGCATTCATAGATAACAGATGTCTGCTATGGTGACTCAATACTCTAGTAGAACTGATAATATTTGTGTACCTGTGTGATAAACTACATAGTTTTGAAGTTAGAGTCATCAGATGCACAACATGTGTCAGAATACATGTAGAAGCCTACACATAGTAGAATACGTCTGTTTCACACCACATGTTATCGAAATTTGCGTACAAGAAGATGTATGTATTAGTTTCTCCTCCTTATACAGGACAGGTAGGTATTGAAAGTGCTTTTTATTATATTTGAAAATTTGACAGTTTTGAAGTATGATGATTCTTCTCATTTGAAGAAGTATTTTAAGACATATTATAGAGCTAATAGGCCTAAGTTTTAAAGGATAGAATCTACTGTATTCGGCACAACCCATGCACTCATCCAATGATTCAAACACTATCCTTGCACTCATTCATTCACTCAGGCACTATGCATACACCCACCCAATCACCCAGATACTACTAATGCACTCATTCAATCACCTAAACACTACTCTTGCACTGTTCCAATCACCCATGCAATACCCATACATTCACCCATTCACCCAGGCACTACCCATGCACTTCTGTATTCACCAAGGCACTATCTATGCACTCATTGAATTACCCAGGGACAACCCATGCAGTCATTGAACCAAACAGACACTATAAATGCACTCATCCAATCACACAGGTACTACCCATACACTCAATCATTCACTCAGGAACGACCCATGTACTCATTCAATGACCTATGCACTACCCTTGCACTCATCTATTTACTCAGGCACTACCCATACACTCATCCAATCACTGAGGCATTACCCTTGCACTCATCCATTCACTCAGGCACTACTCTTGCACTCATCCATTCACTGAGGAACTACCCATGCACTCCTCCATTCACTCAGGCACTAACCATGCACATATCAAATCACCCAGGCACTACTCTCGCACTCATCCATTCACTCAGGTACTACACATGCACTCATCCAATTACCCATGCACTACCTATGCACTCATCCAAAGACTCAGCCACTACCCATGCACTCATCCATTCACTGAGGTATTACCCATGCACTCATCCAATCACCCAGGCACTACCCTTGAACTCATCCATTCACTCAGGTACTACGCATGCACTCATCCAATCACACAGGCACTACCCTTGCACTCATCCATTCCCTCAGGCATTACACATGTGCTCATCCATTCTCTCAGGCACTACCCATGCACTCATCCAATGACCCAGGCACTACCCTTGCACTCATCCATTCCCTCAGGCATTACGCATGTGCTCATCCATTCTCTCAGGCACTACCCATGCACTCATCCAATGACCCAGGCACTACCCTTGCACTCATCCATTCACTGAGGAACTACCCATGTAGTCCTCCATTCACTCAGGCACTTTCCATGCACTCATCTGTTCACCCAGTCACTACCCTTGCACACATCCATTCACTCAGGCACTACACATGCAGTCATCCAAAGACTCATCCACTACCGATGCACTCATCCACTCAGTGAGGCACTACCCATGCACTCATCCAATCACCGTGGCACTACCCATGCACTCATCCAATGACGCACACACTGCCCTTGCACTCATGCAATCATTCAGGTAGTACCCCTGTACTCAAATATTCACTCAGGCAGTATCCTTACACTCATGGATTCACTGATGTACTACCTATGCACTCATTCAATCATCCAGACACTATTCTTACATTCATCACACACACACTTAGGCTAGCAATCAGTTTCACTACATACAATGCTTCTATTTTTAACCTGTATATGTGGTTCCGTAAGAACCTTTTTTTAAAACAATTTTGAGTTGTTTTTGTATTTTTTTAAACATTTCTTTTTGGGGTGTTTTTGACTTTTTTAAACTAAAAATAAAAGTTAGCAAGTCCAACTTTAGTGTTTCTAAACAACAAAGAAACACAAGGTACAAAAAATGTAACACTTATGTGCTTTTTAAAGATTGATGATTGCATCAATAGACAGTTCCCCAACGCAAAGAGTGGTCAAACATTTTCTGCAGTGTATTCCTGCATCAGCAAGTTCAGGGAAGATTCGGGGTTGAGGAGTGGTGAGAACAACACCAGCTGATGTAGATGGTTGGTTACCGTCATCTGCAGAAGCTTGCTCCCTCTTCTCCTTTGCCATTACTTCTCGTGGATGGATGGTCTCAAGGTGTTTTCGCATAGAAAATGTGCCACAGGAATATTTTTTTCGGAACCTCTGGAGAGGATTTTGTGGCAGATGTTGCAGGTGACCTTCCTTGCATTCACCTTCTTTTCTCCCTCTGGTACGGTGAAAAACGCCCACACAATACTCTCTTTACGTTTCTTCACTGGCACTTCAACCTCATCCATCTCCTCCTGCTGCTTCTCTTCTGGAAATGCTGATGCCAGTTTTTAGATCAAAAATAGTCAGAACACCAAAAAATTGAAAAATAGAAAAAAAATTGTAGAGCCTACAAAAAAGCAGTCTACACATGCAGACACACCCAAAATCAGAGGACTAGAATAGGTGTTGGATCCACCCTCTAACAGAATGAAAAGCTTTTTAACCAATAAAAAGCTTTCTTTCCATGTCACATGGAGTCTCGTAGGATTCGTGCGCCCATTGCGTATACATCGCCGCCCTGCAAAATGTACTAAATTTAATATAAAAGTATAAATTGCTATTAGCAAATTGTGTTTAAAACTATTTTAGTGGAAAGTCTTTAAGCAATACATATATTTAAACTTGTAACATTGATATTTCATACTTTTTTAAATTACGCCAGAGTCACGACCCCTACACGATACCGGAAATATGTGCCGGCAGGGTTCACGACTCCTTCGCAACCGGTGCGGGATGGTGTCGCGTACACAAAAATATTTTACAACTACAGTAATACTATTTTTTGGTATTGAATAATAAACCTCTTTGTTTAAAAAATATATTATTTCAGTATAAGTACGTATTTTAGACTTACATTCGTTTAACGGATTCAGGCACCAAACGTGAAGATCCGCAACTGGTGCGCAATACCGTTGTGTCCTTAAAAATCAGTTTAAAACATTTGAAAACAAATTTATACCTTCTATAATACTATTTTTTTGCGCTCAGTAATAAACCTCTTCGTGAAAAAATATATTAATTAATTCTAAATATGTATTTTAGACTGACATTGGTATAACGGATTTGCGCACCCACCGCCTAGGTTCACAATCGGTGTGCAAACCTTTTTGGAAAAAAAAAAAGATATAAAGAAGATATTTATCATAATGAGACAACAAAACAAAACAGTGATATATATATATACATATATATTTATATAAATATATATATATATATATATATATATATATATATATATATATATATATACCCTCCACACTTGACCCGCTTCCTGACCCATCCGGGCGCTCTGAGGCGGTGCGAACAAAGGTACGGCAGAGCCAAGCCGTTTCAAATTGCCACAGTTTTTCCAAAGGAAATGTCCAAGTCGCACTCACGGATGTAAGTAAAGGCATCAATCAATTTGTTTCCTTAATCTATCTTTATTATTCAGCGCGCCAGCACACTCAACGCATTTCAGTCTCCTCCGAGACCTTGATCACGGGCAAAACAACTAACCGGTGTGCTTTTCTGCACGGAGACAAGAATTGTGCTAAATATCACAGCTACAAGGTACAAATTACCAGCACTCATGGGAGCAGTGTGCCCAATTTTTTTATGGGTATTAGTACGTTTAGACGCATTTCGGCTGTCGCCTTTATCAATAACGAGGCGCGCCGAAAAACAGCTCATTTAAATATACAAATAGTCATTAACAGTGACAAAGGACACCAGACATTCCTCTGTTCAATGGTGTCGGCCATCTTTAAACATGCAAATGATTCAAATGAATGAAACAACAACAAAAAAGGTAAAATACCTTTGTAGTTCTCTCGCCCTGAATGAGCAAACGACATGCAACATTGTACTTTCAACACAAAAATCTGTGAATAACATACAATATGTCAATCTACAGTCCTGCCTCTCTCCTCCCCTAACTGATCTCCTGGGGATAAAGAACAGTACATCACCCTAAATGGGTTCTGTTTATTCAAACATATGATTAAAGGTGGGTGCTGGTCCTCCTATTTTTTCTCTTCATTATACCCTGTATGGGTCATCAGACTTGAGCTTCTCACCATCCATACTACTTAAGAAATGTTGCAATTTACTGTGGTTTTTTCTTCAGATGTCAAACTAGATTCCCAATTATATTACCAAGAATTCCAGACAATTCTACAATTACAAATGTATCGCCATCTCCTCCCCACTATTCAACCCATTAGGTATCTTAGTTTGGGTATCGATTATATATCTCGATTCCAATCTGCGAAGTTGTAATTGTCTATCACCTCCCCTCACATTCGGGGGCACGTGATCATTGCAGAAGAATTTCAACAGATCCCTGTTGCTTTTATGATGTGTCTCAAAGTGCCTCGCCACCGGATACGTCGCATCCTTTTTGGCGATCGCTCTTTCGTCTGATGTATAGTACTGCCGATATATCTCAGAACTCAAAGGAATTTTTACCTTTTTTGTTGTCGTTTCATTCATTTGAATCATTTGCATGTTTAAAGATGGCCGACACCATTGGACAGAGGAATGTCCGGTGTCCTTTGTCACTGTTAATGACTATTTGTATATTTCAATGAGCTGTTTTTCGGCGCGCCTCGTTATTGATAAAGGCGACAGCCGAAACGCATCTAAACGTACTAGTACCCATTAAATAATTGGGCACACTGCTCCCGTGAGTGCTGGTCATTTTTACCTTGTAGCTGTGATATTTAGCGCGATTCTCGTCTCCGCGCAGAAAAGCACCCGACCGCGAGTGAAGGGATATTGACCAGACCTGGCAGCTTTACATTATTTTCCCTTCACCGCCGCTGAGAAGCATATCGTGTAACATTGTATCTTGCGGTGGCAGGAAGTGGTGGAACATTGAAGCCGAGAGACTGTGTTGGAGCTTCATTGACAGAACGCTGACCTGAACCGGTAAGAAGAATTTCTCTGTATCTTTACACATGGAACTGTGAATGACAGACGGCAGGTCGAGGGAGCAGAAAGTACGGGAACGAAGTGTATTGAGTACACGATACTAGTGACATGTATAGTGAGGAGGCGGGCCGGGAGGCAGCGGTGGAGATATTTAAAAGAAAGGAAGATTCCCATGGAAGAGGCAGTGAAGGCAGCCAAGCAACACATGGCAGAGAAGAACTTAAAGTGCAATTTAACAAATTAGAGAAATTGTACGAGAGGGAATTTAGGAAATGGTGGGAGGCAAAATCCCTCCAGAATTACATCGACGTTCAACGCGTACTGCGTGGATTACGCATATATACAGCTCCAGCGTACGAAAACCCTGACCCGCTGTTGCTGGAAGAGTGGGCTGACCACACCGCTAATTCATCTAAGGGCATGCTCATCATTCTAGTCAAATTTGCATGGAGTGATAGGGAACGGGCACTACAGGATATCAATACCTTGGAAAGTGAAATCGCCAAGAATAATGACAAAAATAAACAGGAGGAATTGAAAACAGAAATGAAGAAACGCCTAACCAGTTACGAGCAAACAATTAGGCAAAGGAAACAAGATAAATTTGAACGAGACGCACGGGACTACGAATTGGGACGTGTCCTCACTTTCGCAAAGAGGTTCGATGCCCCACGTAAACAACTGCTAAGTGACAAAAACCGTGAGAGCACCCAACAAAGAGACACATCGGAATCAGATGTGACAGATGCAGAGTTGTCGAGTGAGGAAAGTGGACCACGAGCAGTGACGAAAGAGTCATCTACTCCTTTTCACGAGGAATTTCACCCAATCAGGCACACGTGGGGCAGAGGAGGAAGGGTAAAACCTCCAGATCAGAAAGTAAGCGCAGGACGAGGAGGGGCGGCTGGAACAAGCAACATCAACGCCTCTCCACGGGTGACTCGGAGCAAACGAGGGAACAAGCGCTAACATCTAAGAACCTGACGATTGTGAACTTGACACCAAGGATACTTGACAAAATGGAAGAAACTGTGCTGCAGGGGGCGTGGTCTGGCCACGATGAAGATGGCCACTTGATGCCGAGGCTCCGCGCTGAGGGGAGCCCCGGACGATGGTGAATTGCCCTTCGGGTCATTATTCACACCTGGTTCATGGAAATAGCTATGTCTGAATAGTCGGACTTCCTGCTGTGAAGTTTTCGAGGCTCTGGGATGGCTCCTTCATGAACTACGAGGCCGTGTTTGTTATGAGCTGTGACGCGCGCATTCTTCCAGAGCACAGCTGACGGGAGTTCGCACCTCTCAGGAATGCGGTGAGAGGCTTCCAAGTGCAACAGACGTTTACAGAGACTTCACCACAAAAATGCAAGGAGCGATGACTACCATATAGAAATTGCCTCACAGACTACGGGGGCAGCGTTACCTAATGAAGAGACTGAAGGAAAGACGATGGTGTTTTTTTTTCTTTCATTGTGGCGCATGACTCCAGCTACAACCAAGGTCTGTAGAGTTCACATAGAGTTCACGTACTGTTTTCAATAATTACCTCCAGCTGTAATCACTACTGTGAAGTCTGCATCTTCTTTGAAAGATTCCATATGGCTGTTCTGCTGTGTTGGGCTACGCACTCAAGCTGAACAAATGCTTTAACCTTTCATGAGGAAAATTTAAGTAATTAATGCGCAGTCTTCAACATTGTATACCAGGGCTTGTTCTTTTCTGCTGTGAGGAGCCTGGTATGTCGACAGGAATTCCATAGTGAAAGAGAGAGATGGTGTGTATTTCATTAAGGTCCCAGATGGGATGTAACTGAAGCTGGACAAATTAATGTGCTGTTTGAAAAATGCCCTATAAAGCCCTCTAGAGTTTAAGCTTCACTACAATAAAGAATTATGAAATTTATGTGTAAGACTGTCCTATGGAACTTAACTGTAGTGTCGCTTAGCACACAATTTAACGGAAGAAATGTTCTGCCTGCCTCTGAGGAAATTCTGTGGAAAATAGTAACAATCTACAACATTATATCCAAAAGCCTGCTCTTGAACCTATGTGCAGTAAGAAAACTGGTATATTGACAGAAATTCTTTGACTGCCTTTGATATACTATGTCTGCATGGTCCACGCCACCTACTTAATAATTAATGCGGAGAATATACGGCAATTATAAATACAGCCACAGCTTTTTATGCTCTGCAATAGGCTCCTTTTTTTCCCTGATATATATGTTGTGTACTCTTCCTGCCTGCTAAAAAGTCTGAGGCTATTTTCTTGCACAAGTGGTTGGTTCTTTCAAGTAATGAGATTTATCAACATACACCTGAGGAGATTTTCTTACTAAAATGGCTGGCTCTTTCTAGTGCAAAGATATACCCATGTAGTAAGTTCAGTTTTTATTCTCTTGTTTATTCCTTGCTTCGTGACGTCTCCCTGGCTGACTGGGGAACTACAAGGCTTAGCCAACGTTGTATGGTTTAAGAGGAACTAATTGAATTTTAACTGCTTTTGTGTCCACTGTACTGCTACCATACATTTGAAGTACCTGTGGTGACTTTGTACTATTATCTGTTACCTGTTCTATAACAAGAAGAGTATTGATTTAATACTGCAATAAATCATTCAGTACTGTCTGAATTGTATTGAGATAATTCACTTCCAACTGAGAGGACCTGCTCCTAGTACGCCTATCAGTACTTCTCCTCAGCAACTATACCTTGCTCTCATACTCCTTTGAAATATTTATTCCACTACGTCAGCAAGGGTGTCTGAACTATTGGTGTTCTTAACAAGTCACAACGTCCTTTTCCTTCTCATTAGGCAACATATGACCAAGCGCGGAGGGAATTAATGAATTTAATTACCTGTATGGTGTGGCAAAAACAAATGACAGAACAATAAGAGATGCCGTCTGGCAAAGCGAACAATAAATTCATCAAACAGCCCCTGTACTCTGAAGCTCTAAATCAGGGCCTTTCCGCCTCAAACATATTCCCTTCAGCTCAAAAACTACCCACTTCCAGTATGGCAACCGCTCCAGACCCAATTATGGACCGCATACTTCAGGAAATATCAGCAGTAGGGCGGCGCCTAGAAGGCTTGGAAACGTCCATATCCGCCCTAGCTACTGATACTAAATCCATACGTGTGGATATTACTGGATATCAAAATCGTCTTGACGGTCTAACTGAACGAGTTGTCATTGTAGAGAACAGTCTTAACAATATACCGGATCGGGATCAAGAACTTCTTTTCCTTCGAAGCAAAGTTATAGATTTGGAAGACAGAAGCCGCCGAGACAATGTACGTTTCTTTGGTTTCCCTGAAAGACTAGAAGGTTCAGACGCTAAAACCTTTCTCTAAACAATTCTTCCAAAAATCACAGGCCTTCACTTTGATCCACCATTGGAGATGCAGAGGGCTCACCGCATTGGCCCACTTCAAGGAGGGAACAATATACGACCTCGCACACTCATTGTTTGTTTTTTACGACATGAACAGGCTCGTCAACTGATCACTGACGCCCGTGTCCTTGGACCATATATATTTGAAGGTCATGAAATCCGTGTAGCAGCAGACTTTTCAAAGGAAACGAATGATCGCCGTAAAGCCTTTCTCTCTTTTCGACCTCAACTACGTCAATTAGACATTAAATATGGTCTTTTTGACCCGGCACGTCTACGAATCACCAAAGATGGCGTTTCAAAAGAATTCTTCAACCCGGATGATCTTCGACAATTCTTAGAGAACTTTGTTCCTCAAAACATGGATTGTGCTGTGTCTCTACCAGAGCTTAAATCCCAACCTCCTTCATTAATCTCCAAGATGTCTTCTGGTGGAACTCGACGCAATCCAGGTCACTCCAATAGTAGAGGAAGGGACACAGATCGACTTGTGCGTTCCATCGGAGATCGATCACAAGTTCTTCAAGCAGTGTCAGCTCTTACACAGGATAGCGATAGAGACAAGTCACGTTCTCCTCTAAAATCTCTTTTACCTTCTGAGGAGGGTGTACCCTGAATTTTGATTTTCTGTTTCATTATTTAATCTTAAAGTTGTGATAAGAATCTATTTATAATTTCCCAATATGGAAACCAATTAGAAATATTATGAATTTAGAGTTAGTATTTATAAGTATTAAATCCTAAACTTCAAACTCTTCCCTTCTCTCTTAAACAAATATCGGTAAGTATAACTATTTAATTTTAAAACAACATTTCTTTCCTTTTTCCTTTTCTTTACTGTATATAACTCTGCTGACATATATCTCCTACACATTTAAGGACTACAGTTCTCTTATCTCTACGTCTCTCCCTTTTCTTCTTCTTCTTTTTCTTATTTCGCATATAGTACGAATATTATGAATTACATCACTATAGGATATTTAATTCTGATGTTTTCTTCTCTTCACATCTCTTTTCTTCTATTCTCTTATTCATTGACTCTCCATCTTCCTATCTATCTAATATTCTCTGGATGTATTAAATGGTTATATAGGGGTCGATTCCGATTCGGGCCGGAAATTTCCCCGACCGAGCCGGACCCGGAGAGATTTCCGACCGAATCGGACCCGTGCAGTCCGACCGAACGAGTCCGATGCGTCCGTATGTTATCGGACACGAGTCGGTCGGACTCCCATTGAACTCAATGGGAGCCGGTCGTACAACGCGTACGCGGGCTCCCATTGCCTCAATGGGTGCGAGGCGGACAAGGGCGCCCCTACAGCGAGTACGCCGCGAGAGCGCTCGCGGCGTACACGCACAGGTAGGGGGACCCATGGGTCCCCTGTGTGCGCCTCGCACGGGTACGCGCAGACAGGGGGTCCGACACGGACCCCAAAGTACGGCTCCGACAGCGAGTTCGAGTCGGACGGCGCGAGTCGGTCGGAGCGGTCGAGGTGCGCATCGTGCTCACCCGGCCGGAAAACGTCTCCATTGCGCGGTGCGAACCGGGTCCGACCGAGTCGGTCGGAGCGGTACGGTCCGGGTACGAGTCGGTCGGAGCGGTCGGGTCGCCCGGACGAGTCGGTCGGCGACTCGCATCGTACTCGCTCGGCCGGACCCGCGTACGGTTCGGTCGGGAAACAGGCTTTCGCATGGCTTTTTCCCGACCGAATGGTATTGGGTGCGCCTCCGACCGAGATCGGAATCGGCCCCA